>WNWK01006440.1:0-105829 GCA_009830355.1 Cherax destructor
TATTCCACTGTAAATAAGCCATGATTTTCGAAGAGAAAGATACACAAAATACGAAGCAATAGGTATCTATGGACATGTGGAGGCAGCGTAAAACGTGTAAGCAGTAAAGGAATGGAACGCTGTGAAGAAAAGAGTTGTGCAGATGGAGTAGAAGAGTGAAGAGTAGCGACGGGAGGTGGATCAGTGTATCCGTGTATCAGTATATCCGGAGATAGCTTCATGTGTTTCAGAGGACAAAGAAGTTGTATGTGGGACGACATCGGAGATAGAAGAGGGAAGATTAGTAAAGATTGGGGCGTCGATGGAAGTTACTAAAGTAGGGGAAGGTTAAAGGTTAGAGTTACCTAGGGAAGAAGCTTGGGAGGGAGGAGAGGAAGAAACCTGGGAGGGGACAGGAGAGGGAGACTGTACGAGGGAGAGGTGAACCTCCACACTCATAAGTTAGTAAGAGGTAAATAACCAGGTACAGAGACTGGAAAGGAAAGAGATATACACTTTTTTTTTTTTGGACTTTGGAGAAGTAGAGGGGCGAAGGGGAGGAGCCTGTGTGTGAGGTCTCAGACATAGAAACTTGCGAGTGATAAGATGAAGATTTGAGAACAGTATGAGATGATTAGGTAAGGACCTCGGAGTCCAGGACTGCAAACGAGTTAGATACAGAGGTGACTGTGGAAGGTGTGACCGCAGGGGAGACTGTGGGAGTGGGGACCCCAGAGGTTGGGGGCCTCTTAGTAACGAAAGAATAAGAAATACGTGGAAGTTTTCCCTGGAGGCGTAGATGAGAGACTGCCATGGAGTAAGTAAAGCCTTCTGTCTCTTTGAGACAACGGATTTCTCGTTCATTTAAGTAAACTTGGCAATGACGAAAATAAGATGGGCGAGCTTCATTACAATTAAGGCAAGGGGGAGGTAGACTACAAGGTGTATTGGTATGGTCGTAGCACCACACACTGGACATTCAGCCATGGACCTGTAATATTTCACTGGATGGTCAAAACAAAAGCAATTTCTACACAGATGTGGTGTAGGGATCACCTATCGGACATGTAAACGGTGTCCCGCAATATAAACCGATGATGAAAGCAGTCAAAAGTTAAGCAAGCTACATGGCAGGGGTATACGTGTCTACTTTTAAGAATTGGGGGTCTTGGAGCTCAAGGTGTTCCAGGATGTCACCACATGTCTGGAAATTACATTGAACAATGGTATGAGGTAGAATGACGGTACCACTACAAGAATTGAGAGAATGATGTTTTTGAATTGTTACAGGAATAGTGTCAATGGTTGTAAGGAGAGAAAGATTGTGAGCTTGGCTAGCATTTTGTACCGTGACGATGTGTGCACTGCTTTTGAGAGCATGAAACAGAATATTTTGACCAAAATGGCGTAGGAGCGCCTTGCTGATTCTATGATCAGAAAGATATTCTGAAGATGTCGGCTGCAGAGTGAAAAGCTTAGTCAATTGTGTACTACGGTGTGTAGTATGTAAAGGGAGCGATTGTCGCATTGGTCTTTTCTGAGTAGAGTGAGAGTCACTCGAAGCAGTGTAATCAGAGACAGGTCGTGGTCATTTAGATGCAGGACCAGAGGTGGTCCGTTTTGAGGCTGGCGGGTGATCTGAAAACTGTCGCACCATATGGGGAGAAGCTGGAAGCATAGTCAAAGACGTGTGGAGGTCGGGTGAATCATAGGAGTCAGGCCGAGCCTCGGTATCAGGAGTGTGCGACAAAATATAACCTGCAGAAGATACAGGGGCAGTAGAAAGGTCCAAAGGATGGTACAGAAAGGGGCCCAGAACTAGTTCCATGGATTTGGGACTCCATGGTTAGGTCTCTTTTCTTTTGTTTTTAAGACAAAAAAGACAAAAAAAAAAAAAAAGGCGGGAGGAAGGGGGTAAAGTGGAGGGATAGCTTCTAGGGGAAAAGGACTTTAAAGTCCTCCCCTTCTGTGCCCAAGAAGACCTCAGTGCAGCCCGTAGTGCAGATGCGGCATGGAACCCTTACCATACCCTAAGGCCCTTCATGCCAGTAAACCAGCAACCTGAGATAGCAACCTCACATCAACAGAGTCACATCAGCAGACAAAAGAGGGGCGGTCAGAAATCCGCCACAAAGCATACCTCCTTAGGTCACCATCTCCTGGAATCTGACAGGCAGCCTCCAGAGATACACCCGTCACCTGAAAGACACCCGAAGCCTTCCCCGGTAGACTGGAGAGGGATCAGGATCTTCGGGCAATCCAGATTCCAAGTCAAACTACACTACCACCAAGGACCTCAATGTAATTGGATGGACCCCGGAGCCCTTTCCCAGGACTAGGAATTACAGTGTCAAAGGCTGAAAACAGGAAAGGATAGGGATGAGGAGAAGAGGAGGAATGTGATAGGAGGGATGGGGAGAATGGAACAGGGAAGGGGAGGATTGGGGGGTAATTAGGTACGATCGGAGGAAGAAGATCGAAGGGTCCAATTCCTCAGATCAAGAGCCTCTTCACCACTGCAAGAAGCCTCCCTTGAAGCGGTAGTATAACCAGAAATATTGTATATAAATGATAGAGAAAACTTTTAATTCCATAACAATTAATCTTCCTACAGCTACGTGTAGTACAGTTATTAATCAGTCCAAGGGTCCAAGGTGGGACCAGAGAGAGGTTATGCTGCTGAAATCAGATTTTAACTAAAGCCAAGTGCAAGTTATTACCTGTGCATCAAGACTGGTTAAATTGATGAGTAAAACTCTTCACATTTTTAGTGGGATTTAATATCATGGTCAAAAACTGGAATGCAGCTCCTATTCCACGCACCAAAAAGGCATTTATCGGCGTCATGGCACCTATTCACCAATTTCCTTTCAGGAAGAGAACTGAAGGTTAAGATCCGTTAGTATTAATGCCAATACATGGAGTACAAACATGAAGTTAAACACCTTACATTATTTCGGCATAGTGTAGGAAGTTGTGAAGCTCAGTGGCACCCAGACCAGTGTACCGACAACACCACTGACTGACTTGTGGCACCCAGACCAGTGTACCGTCAACACCACTGACTGACTTGTAGCACTCCAGACCAGGTACCGTCAACAGACTGACTTAGTGGCACCCAGACCAGATGTACCGTCAACACAACAGACGACTTGTAGCACCTCAGACCAGTGTACCGTCAACACAACTGACTCGACTTGTGGGCACCCTGAGACCAGTGTACCGTCAACACCACAGACTGACTTGTAGCACCCAGACCAGTGTACCGTCAACACAACAGACTGATTTGTAGCACCCAGACCAGTGTACCGTCAACACAACAGACTGACTTGTGGCACCCAGACCAGTGTACCGTCAACACAACAGACTGACTTGTGGCACCCAGACCAGTGTACCGTCAACACCACAGACTGACATGTAGGTCACTACAGCAGTTTTCCACTCAAAAAAAATAACCTGGTTCAATATAAAAAATCTCTTTGTTCTTACTGCCTGTGTTCACCTGGCAGTCAGTGCCTGAATGTTAGTTGAATGTTGTGGGTGGCACACGGGGCACGAGGAAACGTGCAACTCTTACATTACACTAGATGTTCCTGTTCACTTACCAAGTGTTAGTCGACTGTTGTGGGTCGCATCCTGGAGCAGCAACGAAGGACCACAACAAAAATAAGCCACATCGCCTGGCTTTCTTGAGTTATCCTAAGTTATTAATAGAAGAGTGTCCTCTTTATCTCTGCCCACAACAGATCAAGCTCCACTATCTTCCTCATTCACTACTCACAGGTGTGTGTGCTCCACAATCTCCCACATTCACCACTATCTTCCTCATTCACCAGTCACAAGTGTGTGCTCCACTATCTTCCTCATTCACCAATCAGGTGTGAAATTGATTTTCTAATAAATTTACTGTAATTTAATATTCACAAGGACTCATTAATTCATAAAAAAAACTCAAAATCTGAAGTTGTGAGTTGTTGTTCGTGTGAAGACGTGCCTATTGTGGTCTCCGTTCTTAGCTGAGTGTGTGATGTTGGCTTCCCTCGTCTACGAGCAACTGTATCTTCAGTTTAAGGCAGAGTTAATGGAAGCTAGGAGAGATTCAACGACTGAAAGGTATGTGCAAGGATTATCCCCGGAATAACGTCGACGAGAACAGCCGCGTCAATGATCGAACCAATTATTGGATGCTGGTTGGGACGAATAGAACGAAGCTGAAGCTAAGGAAGGTCCAACATACTTCTGTGGAGACCAGCAATTCATTCTCAGTGTTGATAGAAGAGTGTGATTTGACGACCCTAGACATCCCAGCGAAGACCATCCCAGGGAAGACCATCCCAATGAAGGCCATCCCAACGAAGACCAGACCATCGAGAACTTCACAACGAATACTGACAGTGAAGGTAAGAACATTGTTTTAGTTGGGGACAGTCAGGTTAAGTTTATGGAGAGGGCTTTTTGTCTTAGAGATAGGAATAAGAGGCAGGAGGTGTTTTCCTAGGGCTGGGATGGTGGATATTGTTAGCTGTCTGGACGACATCATATAAGGTAATGGGAACAGTCCTATTATCTGTCTCAGTGCTGTAGGCAAATATGTTGGCAGATGTAAAGGTGAGGACCTGATTAGCATGTATAGGTCAGCAACAGAGATAATTATTAATTAGGGAGGGTACCCTGTAATATGTTGCATTTTGCCAAGGAGAGAAAGGTTGGAAATGAATGGTTGTCCAGGGCAATTGGTGTTAATTGCTAGTTGAACAAGCACTGTAAGGATATTTTAGTACCATTTATAGACAACTGGGACCTCTTCTATGGCAAAAATGACATGTATGCCAATTCACTATCTAGAGCTGGTGTGGGGGCACTGGCCAATGCAGTGGAGGGAGCTGTTAGGACTTTAAACTAGAAAACGTTAGTGGAATGGGTTTTTATGGGAAGCAATGAAATGTGATACAATAGAATTGGTCAGGATGAATTCTCAGGGCAGAGATATTGCGAGTTTTAAGGAAATCAGTTACAGGCAAATGAGGCAGAGTTATTGTAGTTAAGGACAGTAATATATATAGTGGAGGAGCAGGAATGAGCAAGGAGGAGAAAAGAAGAGAGGGTTTCTAAATACATATACAGTCATTGCGCCATAACTGAGATGTGGTTTAATATGAAGAATCGGGACATTCATACTAAATGTCACATTCAGGGTTTCAAGTTGCTCCACATTGATAGAAGTAATGGGAACGAAGGTGGGGGTGGCACTATATGTCAGAGAACATTTAAATTGCTGCATCAAAGTGGGTATAAAGACTGAAAAAAACACAAGAGTCCGTCTGAGTAGAATTTTCGGAAGAGCGTGAAAATAAAATTTAGACAGGATTTACCATCCCCCAAACTTGGATAGGGACCAAGGCAGACTTCTTTGGGAAGAAATTGTTAAAGACACAAGGCACAAAAATGTAGTAATTCTAGGAGACTAACTTTAGTCAAACTGATTGTAAATCCTTGACTGGGAATCTAGAGTCAAACGACTTCCTGAAGGTATACAAGATTGTTTTTTGGAGCAGTTTGTGACAACTAACGAGGGGAAATAACTGGTCTGATTTAGTTTTGACTAACAAGGATACCCTTATTAATTATTTAGAGATTACAGAGGAATTTCGCGCCAGCGACCACAAATCGATTACCTTTAGTATTTAATGGAAGTATGATAGTAGGGATAATTCAGTAACAGTTCCTGATTTACGTATAGCAGATTACAATGGGCTTAAAGAACACCTGTCATCTCTGGACTGGGGTAACGAAGAAAATTATTAGCATGACAGTTTTTTAAACACTGTACAATCTGCCCAAAGAACATTTATTCCATATAAAGAAATAAAAAATAATATCTTAATTTACTACATGTACAAGGTATACAGGCTTAGTTGACATCAATGACATACTACAATATAGAAAGACCCTTGTTATGCAGAGCAATTCGGGCAAATTAGGTCAATTTTTGTCCCAGGATGCGACCCACACCAGTCGACTGACACCCAGGTACCCATTTTAACTGATGTGTGAACATGGACAACAGTTGTAAGAAACATGCCCAATGTTTCCACCCTTGCTGGGAATTGAACCCGGACACTTCAGCGTGTGAAGCTAGAGCTTTGCCTACCAGGCCACAAGCCACCTCCGAAATGGATGAACAATAAGTCCAAACATATTTTAGGACAAAAGAAAGAAATTACAGGGGTATCAAAAGAGGTGAGGGCCATCTCATGGATCAGTATGCTCACATTGAGGTTAAAAAAGGGATAAGAAAAGCTAAACGGGACTATGAAATTAAAGTGAGAAAAGATTAAAAAACAAACCCGAAAGGCTTTTTCCAGGTATATAGAGCAAAGGTTAAAAAAAAAGTTAGGTCCTCCTAAAACTAACTCTGGACAGCTTTCTGACAAGGAGAATGAAATATGCTTCATTTTTAATAATTATTTCCTCCCGGTTTTCACACATGAAAATACTAACAATTTCCCAGTAATTATTTTTATAGTGGGCCTGAAGAAAATATATTATGTAATATCACAGCCACTAGGGATATGGTAATCAAACAAGTAGACCGACTAAAGCAAAATAAATCCCCTCTGCCTTCTCTTCCTATCTCTAAGACAAAATGCCTTATCCATAAATTTAACCTGACTGTACCCAACTAAAATAATGTTCGTACCTTTGCTGGTGTTCATTGTGGCGTTTTTGACGTTTTGGATGGCCTTCGTTGGGATGGCCTTCATTGGGATGTCCTGGATCGTTGATTCACACTCGTCTGTCAACACAGAGAAGGAATTGCTGATTTCCACAAAAGTCTCCTGGACATTCCTTAGTTTAAGCTTCGTCCTATTCGTTCCAGCCATCATCCAGTCATTGGTCTATCATCAGCGCAGATGATCTCAACGACGTTGTTCCAGGGATAACCCTTGCACGCCACATTCAGTCGTTGAATCTCTCTTCTAGCTTCTCTAACTCTGTTTTAAGTTAAAGATACAGCTGCTCATAGTCGAGGGCAGCCATCATCACGCTCAGCTAAGAACGGAGAGCTACTAGAGGTGCAGGCTAGCTGCGGGGACTGGAAGCTGCTGTTGGTGAAGACTCCTTGGAAAACAATTGCAGGTTAGATTCTTAAGCTGCAGGCTGACTTCTGAGGGGTGTAGGCTAAATTCTAGGAGTATAGGCTATCTCCTAGGAACGCAGACTAGCTGCTAAAGGTGCAGGCTATTAGCTAGGAAATACAGACAACTTGCTATCAGGTGAAAATAAAAAGTTTCTTTCTTACAGGACGATGCGATTACTACTACTGATGTTTCTGCCTTTTGTCCTGGCTGGCTGCAGGATGGTGCAGGCCAAGCTGCCACCACCTGACAAGTCCTACAAGTTCTTGATTCCCATCCCTGCAGTCAAGAGGAACCACTGGAATATGTTCAAGCCTTTCCTCTTAGCTCTGGCTGACCGTGGACATAAGGTACAACCTAGGCTCTTTATGTATGTGTGTGTTCTCAGTCATTAACTTAATTGTCTCATATGTCTTAGTCTCCAGCTTAATTAATGTTTGAGTTCTTTTCTTTTCGTAAGAGTTTGCTACTGACTTCTGGCAACCATCCAGCTGTGATGTTACCCTGAGTCTCTCGTTAGTGCTACAACAGCTGTTGTTCTGTAAGGATATTCCTGGAAGCGTAAATGTTGATTTTTCAACTGATCGATAAAGGCTCCTTGAAGTTGGTAGAACTGCCAGAAAAAACGATAAATAATTATTGACTGTTGCTATGAAGAAAAAACGGAAGTGGTGGAGATGAATGGAGAAAAATTATATTTTCAGATGAGGAGCATTTTGAAGTACATGGGTACAGATCAGTGGCAGTGAGACGGAGCAAAGGCGAACCTCTTAGGAATGGACACATTCAACAAGCGCCAAAACACTCACCTAAGATGTTTTGGGGTAGTTTTACTGCAAAAATCCCTGGACAGCTTGTTATTGCTGAGGGAACAGTGAACAGTAACAAATACAAGGCAATCCTGCCAACTCATTTGCTTCCTATTGTGGATAGAGACTTTCATGATGGAGAAGTCATTTTCCAGCAGGATCTTACTCCATGCCACCTCAGAAAAATGATAACATTCTAAAACGTTCTAAATTAGCCTGGAACTCTGTTGATGTCAACCCAATTGAGAATCTAAGGGCAATAACCAAACACAGGATCGACTGTAAAGAAGTTAATTGCTGCTGTTATTAGATCTGATACCACGACGGAGAACTTGCCAAAATGTTTTCAACATTGGTCGATTCTATGTCTAAGTGTGTAGAAACGTTTATAAAAGCAAAGGGTGCTCATAACTTTTATTAAATAAATTATGTGACATATGATCGCCTTGTATTTTTCAAATAAACAATTAATAAGCACACTACTGTAGGAGGTTGGCGATAGCCATTGTTCAACACCATAACATCCAGTACCATAACCACCATAACATCCAGTACTATAACCATCATAACATCCAGTACTATAACCATCATAACATCCAGTGCCATAACATCCAGTACCATTACAACCACCATAACATCAAGTACCATAACAACAACATCCAGTACCATAACCATCAGAACACCCAGTACCATAACCATAACATCCAGCACCATAACACCCAGTACCATAACCTTCAGAACACCCAGTACCATAACCATCATAACACCCAGTACCATAACATCCAGTACCATAACCATCATAACATCCAGTACCATAACCATCATAACATCCAGTACCATAACCACCACAGCATCCAATATCATAACATCCAGTACCATAACCACCCCAACATCCAGTACCATAACCACCACAACATCCAGTACCATAACCACCACAACATCCAGTACCATAACCATCATAACATCCAGTACCATAACCACAACATCCAGTACCATAACCACCCCAACATCCAGTACCATAACCACCCCAACATCCAGTACCATAACCACCATAACATCCAGTACCATAATCACAACATCCAGTACCACAACCACAACATCCAGTACCACAACCACAACATCCAGTACCATAACCACAACATCCAGTAACAAAACCACAACATCCAGTACCATAACCATCATAACTTCCAGTACCATAACCACAACATCCAGTACCATAACCATCGCAACATCCAGTACCATAACCGCCGCCATCGCAACTTCCAGTACCATAACCACCATAACATCCAGTACCATCTCAATGTCACCATAAATCTACAAACATCGTACCATCTTCATAACAAACATCACTAAGAACTACCACCATTTTAGAATCACCATATTAACCACTATTATTGTCTTATTAAAACAACCACAATCATACTATCCCCATAACAACCACCCATCATATGATTACGAAAAGCAACACCTAATCATTCATCACCGTAATAACCACTTCTATCATCCACCATCACATCAACCATCACTGTATACCATTACCATGAAAACCCCCATCGAACCATCACCATAACCACCATCGAACCATCACCATAACCACCATCGAACCATCACCATAACCACCATCGAACCATCACCATAACCACCATCGAACCATCACCATAACCACCATCACCATAACCACCATCGAACCATCACCATAACCACCATCGAACCATCACCATAACCACCATCACCATAACCACCATCGAACCATCACCATAACCACCATCGAACCATCACCATAACCACCATCGAACCATCACCATAACCACCATCGAACCATCACCATAACCACCATCGAACCATCACCATAACCACCATCGAACCATAACCACCATCGAACCATAACCACCATCGAACCATCACCACCATCGAACCATCACCACCATCGAACCATCACCACCATCGAACCATCACCACCATCGAACCATCACCATAACCACCATCGAACCATCACCATAACCATCATCGAACCATCACCATAACCACCATCGAACCATCACCATAACCACCATCGAACCATCACCATAACCACCATCGAACCATCACCATAACCACCATCGAACCATCACCATAACCACCATCGAACCATCACCATAACCACCATCGAACCATCACCATAACCACCATCGAACCATCACCATAACCACCATCGAACCATCACCATAACCACCATCGAACCATCACCATAACCACCATCGAACCATCACCATAACCACCATCGAACCCTCACCATAACCATCACTATAACCTCCATCGATCCATCACCATAACCACCATTGCATCACCATAACCACCATCAAACCATCACCATACCATCGAACCATCACCATAACCACCATCGCATCACCATAATCACAATTATCAGTTAACACTTCGATAAGGCTATTCCTGCAAATATATTTACTTTGTGTCTGCATTAAATTAATGAAGCCCCTAGTGGGAGAAACATTTTCAAAATACTGGCCCATGCTAGGTATCACCATCATCATAACATTAACCATGATGACAACACTATAACAACACTTACCACCATCATTTCATTCTTGTAAAATATATAACACCATCGTAGCCTCACAATAACAACCATCATCACTGAAACATCACATCACCTTAATTATCACATTATCACTATAACAACCACTATCGTGGTTGTTATAGTGATAGCCTCTCTAATCGAGAGGCTGTTGGTTGTTAATCATAGTGCTGATTGTGCACACGAGTAGACAGTGCAAAATCACCACTTCTGACCCCACCCGTGGCCATTCAATAGCCTCTTTATTAAGGACAGTGGCCACTCAATAGCCTCTTTATTAGGGACAGTTGTTTTTTAATGAAAATATCTAATAAGCATCTCAATGCCTAAAAATATTCAGACATGGTTAAGAAGTTCATCTCTTGTCTACACCGAACATCAGAATAGAGAAGAAATGTGATCTAAGTTATTTTGGCCGTGGAATAATTGTTGGTGCCAGACGGGTTGGTTTATCTCAGAAACTGCTGATTGTTTGGGATTTTCACCTGGAGTATACCTGGAGGAGGTTTCGGGGATAAACGCCCCCGCGACCCGGTCTGTGACCAAGCCTCTTGATCAACCAGGCTGTTACTGCTGGCTGCATGCAGACCAACGTACGAACCGCAGTCCGGCTGATCAGGTATTTACTTAAGGTGCCTGTCCAGCCACTTCTTGAAAACAGCCAGGGGTCTATTGGTAATCCCCCTTATGTATGCTGGGAAGCAGTTGAACAGTCTTGGGCCCCTGACACTTATTGTGTTCTCTCCGCGTAATTGTGGCGCTCCTGCTTTTCATTGGGGGGAGGTTGCATCTTCTACCAAGTCTTCAAGGATGGAATATTCGCCTCTGCATATAGGTTCTCGACATATGAGGAGTGAAAAGCACCTAGACATAAACGTAATCTCTGATGACGGATGCGATCAAGGTTAGAAAGAGCCGCAGGAGAGGCCGCTGAATGTATCTGGTCACCATACTCCAGTTTTGACAAAATTAGGACTGAATGCAGTCGGAGAGTTCGACGATCCGCCCCTATGAAAGATGAGCGAGGGTTTCAAGGAGGTTCAGCCGGTTATGGTAAGTTGCTTTCAGGGAGGTAATGTGAGGTTTCAAGGATAACCGACGGTCAAACAGAAGGCCGAGAAACCTGACTGGATCACGTTCTGGGATACGCGAACCATACAGGTACAATGGAGTATCAGAGACGATAGAACGTCTGGTGAAAGTAATTTGGTGTGTTTAGCACTAGAAAATTTAAACCCATTAGTAACCCAATGGGAAACAAGGTTGACATCATTCTGGAGGCTGCTACTAGGCGACAGTCAGCGCCTGCACAAGCTATAGCGATGAGAGAACAGATGTTAGATTTATAGCAAGGAGAAAAAGAGTGGTGCTAAGAACACATCCCTGAGGGACACACTCAGCTTGGACAAAGTCCTGGGAAAGCGAATTATTAACACTGACACAGAAATGACTCAGATGGCAGACTGCCTCGGAGGCCTAAGAAGTGAGCTTGGGCCAAGATATTTTATCTCCAAGTAGTGTCATATGCCTTCTCAAGATCAAAAAAGAAGGCGATAATAAAGTGTTTACTAGCAAAGGTATTGAGAAAATACGTATCTAAGCAGAGTAAAATGTCGACAGTGAAGCAGTCCTTACGAAAGCCAAAATGACTAATAAAGAGCCTATTGTGTGTTGGTAAGTAAAACACACAGGCAACAGTTAGGTATCTTTATTCCGAAACGTTTCGCCTACACACTAGGCTTCATCAGTCGAGTACAGAAAGTAGGCATGAGCAGTAGAGATGTGAAGACCATGTAATCAGTCCATCATTCTTGAAGACGTAAATTTGAGGTAGTCAGTCCCTCAGCCTGGAGAAGAATTTTGTTTCATAGTCTGAAACAATGTTTAGATCAAGCGACAGGGTGGAGACTTATATATTATCGGAAGGAGAGGTGTAGAGTAGAAGAAGAAAGAATGTAATCACTGAGAGGTCACGTCCCTCTCAGATCCAACCATTCTCACTTGAAAAAGTTGTCCAAGGTGTTTTCTGTTCTGTACCAAGATACCATTGTGTTGAAGTGTCTGACAGAGTGAATATCAAAATGCTATGCAATACCGACAGGTTGGTAAGCTAGACACATAAGCAATAGTTAGTTATCTCTATTCCAAAACGTTTCGCTTACATAGTAGACTTCTTCAGTCAAATACAGAAAGTAGACAAAACTCTTTTTCAAGTGAGAATGATTGGATCTGAGAGGGACGTGACCTCTCAGTGATTACATTTGTGAGGTATCATGTCCCGAAGTACCTGGTTTACGAAAAGGCAGAACAATGGCAGATTTCCACAGCTGGGGGAGAACTCCTTGCGACCAAATGAGATTAAAAAGCCGTAAGAGGACTGCAAGGGCTGACGGATGTAAATGTTGAAGCATACGATTTTGAATGCCTTCAGGCCCAGCTGCCAATGATCGGCAGGCGGAAGGTGTTGACTATAGTTCTAGAAGAAAAGTCTAAGGGCTGCAACTCTCTGAAAGACTTGGAGGAAAAGAAATGAGGGGCATAGATGGAGCCTCTGGGAGATACAGACAAGAGGATTTCCAATTTCTGTGGCAACTTGAAGAGGGTTTGCAATGGTGACACCGGCAATCCTAAGAACGGGAGCTGGGTCTGGAGAGTATTTGCCATTCAGTTTCCGTACTTTTTTCCAGACTGCATTCATAGAGGAAGTCGAACCGACGGTAGAAACATAATCCAGCCAACAAGTACATTCAGCCTCACGAATAACACGGAGGGCAACCGGTCTCGCCTGCTTTAAACCAAGGAAATGCTCTGTGGTCCTACTGTAGCGATATCTTCCCCATGCAGCACGTTTCAAAAGTACTGCATGAGCACAAGCGGGAGACCATAAAGGCACACATTTCTGAGAATGCTTGCTCGAGGCTTGAGGTATAGAATGTGAAGCTGTGGTTAAAACTGAGGTCAAAAATAGGTGTAACAGCTCATCAGCAGAAGACGAAGGATTCTTACTAAAAGCAGTTTGACGCGAGTACAGGTCCCAGTTTGCTCATTCAGATTGCCAACATGGGCTTCGAGGAGGTCGAGAGTACGAATGGGAAGTAAGGAGGATGGGAAAATAATCACTGTCACGTAAATCTAGGAGCACAGACCAGGTAAAGTCAAGTGCAGTTGATGAGGAGCAATCTGAAAGATCGATGCAAGAGCGAGACTAAGTTCGAGGGTCAAACTGGGTGGGAGTACCAGTATTTAAAACATGGAGGGGAAGAGAAGTGAGAAGAGCCTCTAACTGATTGCCGCGAGTCACAGTGAGACCTTCCCCCCCCCCTTCCCCCAGAGAAAATGGTGAGCATTAAAATCACCTAATAACAGAAAAGGTGGCAGTAAAGAAGAAACCAGAAATGCAACATCTGGGATAGGTGATACTCGAGAAGGAGAGAGATACAAAGAACAGGCCGTATGCCACTTGTTCAAGTAGATGTGGGCTGCAGTGTAATGCAGAAAAGTATGAACAAAGATCTGATGGTATGGTATACCTGTTTGCACAAAAGTGCACATTCATTAAAAGTTCCATCGGGAAAAGGATCTGATGAATGCAATACAATATAGCCCAAGACAGGATGGATAACTTCGGAGTGCAATTTAGGCTCGTGTAAACAGACACAAACAGGGAAAAACGGAGAGCAACATCTGAAGTTCACCCTGGTTACCCCTGAGACCTGTAAATAAGTCATGATTTACTAAGAAAAGTATACTGGTAGCAGGAAGCAATGGGTGTTTGCGGACTAGGAGGGTTAGTAAAACTTACATGAGGAGGTAGCAAAAGACGAGTAAGCAAAGAGGATTAGAACACCACGAAGAAATGAGTCGTGTAGATGGTTTAGAAAAATGAGGAAGAGGAGTACTGGGAGGTGGATCGGTGTCTATCAATGGTTTTGTCTCCTCAGTATATTTGGAGATAGCTTCAAGCGTTTCGGAGGACAAGGAAGTTATAGATAGTTCAACATTAGGATAGAAGGAGGAGGGTGAGTAAAGATCGGAGAGCAGATGGAAGTTACCAAAAAGGGGGAGGAGGAAAAGTTAGGGTCAACTTGGGAAGAAACTTGGGAGGGGACAGGAGGAGGGAAAGAATGAACCTCCACACCCGTAACAGAGACAGTAAGAGGTAAAGTACTAGGCACAGAGGCTGGAAAGGATAAACTTTGGAAAGGAGACATGAAGGAGGGGTTAAAGGAGATTTGAACTTTGGAGAAGTAGAAACGTGAGAGGAAGGTGTAATTGTGTGAGGCCTTGTAGACAGATATATTCAAACAAGAAAACAACTCAAGGGCATTGTGATGCGACGAGGTAGGGACCTCGGAGGTCAGGGCTGCAAAAAATAGAAACAGGTGACTGCTGAAGTTGTGACAGCAGAGGAGATTGTGGGAGTAGGTTCCACCGAGGCTGGAGGGCGTTTAGTAACTCGAGAATAAGAAAGTCATGGAAGTTTCCCTTAGAGGCAGAGATGAGAGACTGTTATGGCATAAGTGAAGCGGTCGGCAGTACCACAAACTGGGCATTCTGCCATGGACCTATAATATTTCGCTGGATAGCCAAAACGCCAGCAATTTCTACACTGTTGTGGTGTAGGGATCACCTCTAGGACTTGTAAATGGTGTTCGCAATATATACCGAGAACAGAAGCTCACGGCAATCAAAAGTTAAGCGAGCTACTTTGCAGGGGAAGATTTTCTGCTCGCGGGCAGGTAGTACATAAGTGTCCACTTTGAGAATTGGGAGGTCTTGGAGCATCACATGACTGGAAATCACGTTGAACAATGGCATGAAGCAAAAACTACTGTACCACTGCAAGAATTGAGAGAAATGTGTTTTCGAATAGTGACAGGAATATCGTCTGCGGAGGCAAGAAGGGAAAGACTGAACTGGGCCAACATTGCGTACTGTGAGGATGCGTGAACCACTCTTAAGGGAATGAAATGAAATATTTTGACGAACATGGCACAGGAGTGCCTTGCTGATAGTATGGTCAGAAAGATCTGAAAATCGTCGCACCATAGTGGAAGAAGCCGGAAGTGCGGAGGCCGGATGTATCAAAGGAGTCAAGCGGAACCTCGGTACCAGGGGCGGGCAACGAAATGTCACCCACAGAAGGCACCAGGGTGTTAGAAAGAGCCGAAGAATTGTCCAATAACGAGGAAAGGTCGTAAGAGGGTGCTGCAGCAGAAAGGGACCCGAGAGAAGTTTCATGGATTTGGGACTCCATGGTTAGGTCACATTTTACTTTTTCAGAAGAAAAGGAAAGGAAAAAAAGGGATGAACAGTTCTTAGGAAGAATGAAAGGGCTGTAACTCCCCCTCAGTTCCCAAGAGGAACTAATTGAAGCGAGCATTGCAGATGTGGCATGGAACCCGTGCCCTACCCTACCCTTCGCGCCAGTAAACCAACAATCCAGGATAGCAACCTCACATCCACCGAGCCACCTCGGTAGATGAGAGGGCCACAAAGCATATCTCCTTCAACCACCACCTCCCGGAATCCGACAGGCAGCCTCCAGAGATACACACGTCACCCGAAAGATACCTTAAGCCTCACTCTGGGAAACCGTAGATGGATCTGGACATCCTCAGATGATCCAGACTCCACGGCAAACTACACCCCTACCAAGAACCTCAACGGAATGGGATAGACCTCTACCTAGGAACTAAAATTCCTGGGGGGAGGGCCCCAAAGGCTGAAAACAGGAAAGGGAGAGGGTGAGGGATGGGAGAGGAGGAAAGAAAAATGAGGGATAGGGAAGATGGGATAGGGAAGGGGGCATTCGGGGTAATTAGGTTCGGTCAGAGGAAGAAGACCAAAAGGTCCAATTCCTCAGACCAAAAGCCTCGTCATCGCGCCAAGGAGCCCCCCTTGAAGAGGATTTACACATACAGTAGGACCCCGCATATACAACACCTTTTCGTTGGCTTCAAATTGAGCCATTGTTCATTAACCATTAATGGCTCAATTGTTCATTAACCATTAATGGCTCAATTGTGGAAAGACACTTATGTACAGTTCAAGACATTTATAAAAGGAAATGTTTTGCCACGAGTGGCTTCTTCAGTCCTGATATAGAGATAAGTAAGGAACGATTATATACAGTGGCAGGAGTCAGGTGGTATGTCACGTGGGTATCTGTAATAGTGGTAGCTCTAGCGGTAGTGCTAGTGGTGGTGCTAGTGGTAGTGGTGATGCTAGTGGTGATGCTAGTGGTGGTGCTAGTGGTGGTGCCAGTGGTAATAGTGGTGGTGGAAATAGTAGTGGTGGTGGTGGAAATAGTAGCAGTGTGGTGGAAATAGTAGCAGTGGTGGTGGTGGAATAGTGTGGTTTAGTGGTGGTGGCAGAGTGGTGGTGGTGGAATAGTGGTGTGGTAAAAGTCAGTGGTGGTGGTGGAAATAGTAGCAGTGGTGGTGAAAAGAGCGTGGTGGTGAAATAGTAGCAGTGGTGGTGGTGGAAATAGTAGTGGTGGTGGTGGAAATAGTAGTGGTGGTGGTGGAAATAGTAGTGGTGGTGGTGGAAATAGTAGTAGTGGTGGTGGAAATAGTAGCAGTGGTGGTGGTGGAAATAGTAGTGGTGGTGGTGGAAATAGTAGCAGTGGTGGTGGTGGAAATAGTAGCAGTGGTGGTGGTGGAAATAGTAGCAGTGGTGGTGGTGGAAATAGTAGCAGTGGTGGTGGTGGAAATAGTAGCAGTGGTGGTGGTGGAAATAGTAGCAGTGGTGGTGGTGGAAATAGTAGCAGGGGTGGTGGTGGAAATAGTAGCAGTAGTGGTGGTGGTGGAAATAGTAGCAGTAGTGGTGGTGGTGGAAATAGTAGCAGTGGTGGTGGTGGAAATAGTAGCAGTAGTGGTGGTGGTGGAAATAGTAGCAGTGGTGGTGGTGGAAATAGTAGTGGTGGTGGTGGAAATAGTAGTGGTGGTGGTGGAAATAGTAGTGGTGGTGGTGGAAATAGTAGTGGTGGTGGTGGAAATAGTAGTGGTGGTGGTGGAAATAGTAGCAGTGGTGGTGGAAATAGTAGTGGTGGTGGTGGAAATAGTAGCAGTGGTGGTGGTGGTGGAAATTGGTGTGTGGAAATAGTAGCAGTGTGGTGTGGTGAAAAGTAGCAGTGGTGGTGGGGGGAAATAGTAGCAGTGGTGGTGGTGGAAATAGCAGTGTTAAATAGTGCAGTGGTGGTGGTGGAAATAGTAGCAGTGGTGGTGGTGGTGGAAATAGTAGCAGTGGTGGTGGTGGTGGAAATAGTAGCAGTGGTGGTGGTGGTGGAAATAGTAGCAGTGGTGGTGGTGGTGGAAATAGTAGCAGTGGTGGGGTGGTGGAAATAGTAGCAGTGGTGGTGGTGGTGGAAATAGTAGCAGTGGTGGTGGTGGTGGAAATAGTAGCAGTGGTGGTGGTGGTGGAAATAGTAGCAGTGGTGGTGTGAATAGTAGAGTGGGGGAAATAGTAGCAGTGGTGGGTGGTGAAAGAGTGGGTGGTGGGGAAATAGTAGTAGTGGTGGTGGTGGAAATAGTAGTGGTGGTAGGTGGTGGGAAATAGTAGCAGTGGTGGTGTGGTGGAAATAGTAGGTGGTGGTGAAATAGTAGTGGTGGTGGTGGAAATAGTAGCAGTGGTGGTGGTGGAAATAGTAGCAGTGGTGGTGGTGGAAATAGTAGCAGTGGTGGTGGTGGAAATAGTAGCAGTGGTGGTGGAAATAGTAGTATGTAATAATATTGGTAGAATTACCGACAATATGTTAATAAAATGACACAAATGCAACTAATGTGACATTTTATTGTGGCGATAGTAATCGTAGTGAGACGGGTTGGGTTTGAGAAGGACCTGTCAACATCATGTTACAGCGGTCTCCAGAATGGGTAATATCCTGTTGATTAACAATTTGGAAATAGTGTAACTTACGGATTCTTCATGGATATCCACATATGGGTATTGTATATCATTTTTATAATCAATCTGCCAGACACTGGAACACAACGGTATCTTGGTACAAAAAAAACATGGACAACTTTTTCAAGTGAGAAGGGATGGATCTGAGGATTACATTCTTTCTTCTAGTAGTGGACTACATTTCACCTTCTGACAGTATATAAGTCTCCACACTGTCGCTTTAAAGTTTACATTGCTCCAGACTGACGGACTAAACTCTTCTCCAGGCTGAGGGACTGACCACCTCAAAACTACATCTTTAAGGCTGATGGGCTGATTACATCTCTACTGCTTCTATAAGCTTCTCTGTATTCGACTGAAGAAGCCTACTGTGTAGGCGAAACGTTTCGGAATAAAGATAATTAACTGTTGCATATGTGTCTTACTAATCAAGAGTATTGATGCGGGATCATACTATCCTCACCCCCCATCCCCCGCCCTTGCAAGACGGGAGTCCTGCTGGTAGTGTTATTTGGTGGTATTGGTGCAATCTTAGGCACGCTCTCTGTGCACCTTGGTCACCACACAACAGTATGGGTGCTAGTGCACTGCTGTGCACCGTGGTCACCACACAACAGTATGGGTGTGAATGAATGGTTCAGAGAACCGACGAGTTGGTAAATTAGACACATATGCAACACTTGGGTATCTTTATTGAGGAAACTGTTTCGCCACACAGTGGCTTCATCAGTCCATACAAAGGAGAATCGTGAAGAACAGGAGGAGTGTGAGGTTGTCAGGCCCTCAATCTGAGTCGATGTTGTCAGTCCATCAATCTGGTGCACTGCTGTGCAACCTGGTCACCACACAAGAAGCTGCTGCACGTTCTCATTTTTTCTTACAATTACGCCTTCTAATTCGGCCTTAAAGATTACTATGAAGACTGGGAAGCCCTAAGATCCTACAGCACCTGGGGAACGGGTGGTAATTAGGTGTGAGCCAAGGAAGGAAACAGGACCTGTACTTCTTTTGATCAAGAGCCTTTCCCAATTATCACAGTAACGACCTTGGAAACAGCATGCGTCAGCAGTGTGGCTTGTTGTTCCATAAAGGTCTGTGAAGGTCAGCAGCACAGTCTCACCCTGCAACTACACAATCATTACATTCCATGAAGCAATTTACCCAAGGTTTAGCTACTCGCCAGATTTTAAAAGCAAGTCGCCCACATGCTGGTGAATAAATCAAAATCCTTTACCGTGGTTCTGAAAGGGTTCTATTACTCCCGAAACTCCAGCATCATCATTACTTCACACATTGTTAATGTTCAGGTAGAATTAACTGAGAATATCACATGTACTTGGAAAATTATTTCGGTAAATATGACAGTATTTATCAGTCACGCTTGACAGGTATACCACAACAAAACTGATACTTTCCTCAGATCTTAACTTAAGAGATGTAAGATTAAGACATCTGCAACAGTTGGGTATCTTTATTGATGAAACGTTTCGCCTACACAGTAGGCTTTTTCAATTAAATACAAAAGGAGCTGTAGTAATGAAATAAAGATCATGTAATCAGTCCATCAACCTTGGAAAAAATGTTTGAGGTGGTCCGTCTGGAGAAGAGTTTGGCTCTATGGTCTCTGGAGGGACCCTGGAGCTGACCTCCACTTCAGATATTTTTTTCTCAAAGGTTGATGGACTGATTACATCTTTATTTCATTACTACTGTTCCCTTTGTATGTGACTGAAGAAGCCCACCTTGTAGGTGAAATGTTTCATCAATAAAGATACCGAACTGTTGCCACATGTGTCTTAATCTTCAACTTATAGATATTATTGTTAGTATAACAAGTACTAACGTCACTTTAGGTAATTATTATTTATTGGCTACATTTGTATAAGATACGTTTTCTGAATATTTGATTCTGATTTGCAAATTAATTTATTTTAATACTGATAATCACTTTTACTTCATAATTTTATATTTGGTATTTTCTCAGTACTTACACCTCTAGTAATGTACTTAATACGACTTGGGGACTTAGGTTCGTCAGGAAACAGGACAAGTGATGCCTGACGCGGGTCTTAGTCAGATGACCCGTCGTTGGAGGTTTTGGTCATCTGACTGAGGCCTTCCGCTGGCTTACCGGTCAACCCCTTTAAAAATTATGGTCATAATTATAACCATTTTCAGTAGCGACTTGGGGACTAAAATGATAATAGAGGATGTGTAGAATAAACTTCTGAAGAGACGATTCCATTACAGCTTACTGTGGTAAGAGTTATGAGAGGATGTATAGAATAAACGACGAAAACCGGGGTGCCTTAACTTAATATAGTGAGAGATAATATGTGGAATAAACTTAGTGAAGAACAGAAGGTCCTTACTGCAGTAAGAAGTGAGGGATAAAGCGTTGAATAGACTCACTGGGGAGGAAGAGGCGCCATAATAATTCACTGGGATGAATGACAGAGGCTCCATAACACTTTACTGGCGTGAGAGATGGAAAAATAAACACAAAAGCAGTGTAATGCGATCCTTTATTGACAACGTTTCGCCCACATAGTAGGCTTTATCAGGTCACAAATATTATTATAATTATGGGGGATTCTACAGCGCATGCCGAGGGGGGATGGAAGGCATTCAGGCTCAATTCAGGGAACTGGAGCACGGATCCAATTCCCTAGATCAAGAGCCCCTCACCAGCGTCAAGGAACCTCCCTTGAGGGAAGGTCACAACTAGATTTGTGTTTATTTTTCCATCGTGCCGGTAGTATTTTATACCTTTTTATCTCCATGGAGTGAGAGATATTTGAGAAAGTGTGGAATAAACCCAGTGAAGAGCAAGGCTGCCATAACTTAGCAAGGCTGCCATAACTTAGCAAGGCTGCCATAACTTAGAAAGGCTGCCATAACTTAGAAAGGCTGCCATAACTTAGCAAGGCTGCCATAACTTAGCAAGGCTGCCATAACTTAGCAAGGCTGCCATAACTTAGCAAGGCTGCCATAACTTAGCAAGGCTGCCATAACTTAGCAAGGCTGCCATACTTAGCAAGGCTGCCATAACTTAGCAAGGCTGCCATAACTAGCAAGGCTGCCATAACTTAGCAAGGCTGCCATAACTTAGCAAGGCTGCCATAACTTAGCAAGGCTGCCATAACTTAGCAAGGCTGCCATAACTTAGCAAGGCTGCCATAACTTAGCAAGGCTGCCATAACTTAGCAAGGCTGCCATAACTTAGCAAGGCTGCCATAACTTAGAGCGAAAGCTTTAAGAGGAAAAAGAAAGAACAAAACAAGTGAAGAGTACGGGTACCAAAACAACTTACTACAGTGAGAGTGATGGTACACTCACCACAATATCTGTACCACAGGTGGTGACGGTACACTCACCACAATATCTGTACCACAGGTGGTGACGGTACACTCACCACAATATCTGTACCACAGGGTGACGGTACACTCACCACAATATCTGTACCACAGGTGGTGACGGTACACTCACAATATCTGTACCACAGGTGGTGACGGACACTCACCACAATATCTGTACCACAGGTGGTGACGGACACTCACCACAATATCTGTACCACAGGTGGTGACGGTACACTCACCACAATATCTGTACCACAGGTGGTGACGGTACACTCACCACAATATCTGTACCACAGGTGGTGACGGTACACTCACCACAATATCTGTACCACAGGTGGTGACGGTACACTCACCACAATATTTGTACCACAGGTGGTGACGGTACACTCACCACAATATCTGTACCACAGGTGGTGACGGTACACTCACCACAATATCTGTACCACAGGGTGACGGACACCACCACAATATCTGTACCACAGGTGGTGACGGTACACTCACCACAATATTTGTACCACAGGCTGGTGACGGTACACTCACCACAATATCTGTACCACAGGTGGTGACGGTACACTCACCACAATATCTGTACCACAGGTGGTGACGGTACAGACCATGGCTGCAGCCTTCACTCACCCCAACATCACAGAGGTGGTGGTTCCCGTAACACTCGCAGACATACCCAGCAGGTTCGGCATGGTTCAAGACCCGGCAGGTATTTATGTATTCCTGTGGGTAGTTATGCATTTTCGCTGGTATTTATGTATACATGTAGCTAGGTATGCATTCTCGCTGGTATTTATGTATACATGTAGGTAGGTATGCATTCTCGCTGGTATTTATGTATACATGTAGGTAGTTATGCATTCTCGCTGGTATTTATGTATACATGTAGGTAGTTATGCATTCTCGCTGGTATTTATGTGTACATGTACGTAGTTATGCATTCTCGCTGGTATTTATGTATACATGTAGGTAGTTAGGCTTCCATACAATTAGTCTGGTATCATTCATTGACGTAGTATACCAAAGCCTTTTAGAAAACAGTAGTGATAAATTTCCTGATTTTATGTTACATGAGTCGGGTTTTCTATTAATTTTCAAGTCTAGTGGGAAATTTCGCTGAACACAAATTTGTTTTGGGATAATAACCGACAAAAAATTCGCCGACCCCTGTAACAGAGCAAGCAAGCACTGCCTGAGATCTCTTTTACTGACTTACAGTTATACCGTCTTGTACACACCTGCTACTCACTAGCAGGCTCCACTCACCTGCTGTGCTCCCACTAGCAGGCTCCACTCACCTGCTGTGCTCCCACTAGCAGGCTCCACTCACCTGCTGTGCTCCCACAGCAGGCTCCACTCACCTGCTGGCCTCACTGCAGCCCACTCACCGCTGTGCTCCCACTAGCAGGCTCCACTTCGCTGCTTGCCCCACTAGCAGGTCATTCCCTGCTGTAGGCTCCCATAGCAGGCTCACTGCACGCTGTTGTCCCACTAGCAGGCTCCACTCACCTGCTGTGTCCCACTAGCAGGCTCCACTTCCTGCTGTGCTCCCACTAGCAGGTCCACTCACCTGCTTGTTAAGCTCCCACTGCAGGCTCCACTCACCTGCTGTGCTCCCACTAGCAGGCTCCACTCACCTGCTGGCTCCACTAGCAGGCTCCACTCACCTGCTGTGCTCCCACTAGCAGGCTCCACTCACCTGCTGTGCTCCCACTAGCAGGCTCCACTCACCTGCTGTGCTCCCACTAGCAGGCTCCACTCACCTGCTGTGCTCCCACTAGCAGGCTCCACTCACCTGCTGTGCTCCCACTAGCAGGCTCCACTCACCTGCTGTGCTCCCACTAGCAGGCTCCACTCACCTGCTGTGCTCCCACTAGCAGGCTCCACTCACCTGCTACATCTCTTCCGTTTTCAGTATATGTCTTTGGCGTCATGTCTTGCGATCAATGATCTCTGTCGTTATACGAAAGATTCCTAACAGAGTGAATAGATTTGTCATCCTCCTCCCTAAGTTCTCCGATACATTTGCATACATTCTAGCAGGAATAGAACTGAGTTACATAATCTAAGTGATGCCATTTATTAGTGATGTAATGAGCTGTAATATAACCCCAGAACTCCGGTTACTTATACTTCTTGATATAAATCCAAGATTTCTGTCAGCCATATTAAGCATTCTTAGGCAGTCGTCGTCTTGAAGAATAAGACACAAGTGTTAAATTGACATTATTGCCGAAACGTTTCGACCACCTTCTATCGTCATGTCCATTGCCTCCAATGTTATGCTAAATGTTAGTAGACTTGTTAGACATGATAGACCCTTGTGAATCCTTGTCGAGACTCCATAATTAAATTAGGCTCATCAAAGTGGCTTCTAATTATGCTCGTCAAAGTGGCTTCTAATTATGCTCGTCAAAGTGGCTTCTAATTATGCTCGTCAAAGTGGCTTCTAATTATGCTCGTCAAAGTGGCTTCTAATTATGCTCGTCAAAGTGGCTTCTAATTATGCTCGTCAAAGTGGCTTCTAATTATGCTCGTCAAAGTGGCTTCTAATTATGCTCATCAAAGTGGCTTCTAATTATGCTCATCAAAGTGGCTTCTAATTATGCTCATCAAAGTGACTTCTAATTATGCTCATCAAAGTGGCTTCTAATTATGCTCATCAAAGTGGCTTCTAATTATGCTCATCAAAGTGGCTTCTAATTATGCTCATCAAAGTGGCTTCTAATTTGCTCATCAAAGTGGCTTCTAATTATGCTCATCAAAGTGGTTTCTAATCATTCCTGCTATTACGGATTCTAATAATTTCCCTATGATGTCAGGCTCACTGAAGGGTAATTTGAATGAAGGGCGTGTCACTGCTTAGAACACAGGAAATTGGAAACACCACTTCCACGAGCCCTTCTAGGGCGGGGAAGGTGCCAGAGCCAGAGCTTGATGCCACCTGCAGCTCACAAGACTGCCATTCCCACGAGCCCCCCTTTGGGCGGGGAAGATGGCAGACAAGAGGCCTAGCTTCTCCCTACGAGCCCCGTGAGGGCGGGGAATGGGGCTAGGCCTGGGACAGTTGGTCCCAGAAGATGAGAGGTACTTATACCTCCTCCCATGGCAGACATAGGTCTCAGACTCCACGACAGGGAGCCAAGGTCGGGCCACCATCTGGAAAAGACCCGGGCAGGGAGAGTCCCGGGAATCAAGAAGAACAGAGGAATCCCATTACCCTTCGTCCACACACCAGGTGCAACGCTCGTCTCCACTAACACACTGAAAACTTGTTAGAGGCTCATTATGGTTCACCTTCCTTACCTCGGGAACCCTTGAATAAAAGTTAGAGTCCTGGGGACTTATTTAAACGGTCAGCCTGTTTAAAGACCATATCCCTATCCTCACTCTCATGAGGATTATTTCTCAGGTCAGGAGATAATCCTCAATTACTGCCTCTTCATTTTTACAAGTATCTGTAATCACCAGTAATTGCCAGTAGTGTAATCACCAGTAATTGCCAGTAGTGTAATCACCAGTAATTGCCAGTAGTGTAATCACCAGTAATCACCAATAGTGTAATCACCAGTAATTCCAATAGTGTAATCACCAGTAATCACCAATAGTGTAATCACCAGTAATCATCAATAGTGTAATCACCAGTAATCACCAATAGTGTAATCACCAATAGTGTAATCACCAGTAATCACCAATAGTGTAATCACCAGTAGTGTAATTACCAGTGTAATCACCAGTAATCACCGGTAGTGTAATCGCCTGGTCAATAAAGATACCTAAGTATCACACATACTGTATACATTATTCATCAACTTAGACCGGAAGAACGATTACAGTGTTCCTCATTACTTGCTTAATACTAGTATACACACCTCATTATGTTCCTATTTTCCGCCTATATACCGTACTGCAACCACCTATAATCTATCAGACAAAAAATAAAAAAAAAGTCGCAGGCGATACTGTTATCTTTAATAACATTTCCAGCTACTGCTGGTGAATCTTTATCAACTTTGGTGTCAACTTATTTAATTTATGTGCCTTATTACCATAATTATCATTACCTTAATGATATACGAGATTCGGTACTAACTATTGCCCTTACTGATATTCACGTACATATAAAATTTACAGAATCTTTATCGGCAATGGAGGTGTTTATGGTGTCGCTGGTGTCCAAGTTCTACTCTTCACCAAGTGTTATGCAAGTCTACAACACAAGACACGAATATGACGTGGTTATCACGAGTCATCTGTTCAATGAGGTCTCTGTTATTTCATTTTCATTTTGTTGTAACTCACCTTGTGACTCACCTTGTGGCTCACTTTTGACTCACCTAACTCAAGCTACAAGTTGCCCTCTCAGTGATGTTTTAAGTTATCTTCTAACTCAAGTTCTAACAGTCCTAACTCTCAAGAATATATGAAAATAGAAAGTATAATGATTATATGGATTAAAGGGCATAAGTACATAACCAACGATGATGTATTTGGGTCCTGGGACCATGGTGCGAGTGTCATGGTGAGTGTGTCATGGTGCAAGTGTCATGGTGCAAGTGTCATGGTGCAAGTGTCATGGTGCAAGTGTCATGGTGCAAGTGTCATGGTGCAAGTGTCATGGTGCGAGTGTCATGGTGCGAGTGTCATGGTGCGAGTGCATGGTGAGTGTCATGGTGCGAGTGTCATGGTGAGTGTCATGGTGCGAGTGTCATGGTGAGTGTCATGGTGCGAGTGTCATGGTGAGTGTCATGGTGAGTGTCATGGTGCGAGTGTCATGGTGCGAGTATCATGGTGCGAGTGTCATGGTGAGAGTGCCATGGTGAGAGTGTCATGGTGCGAGTGTCATGGTGCGAGTGTCATGGTGCAGTGTCATGGTGCGAGTGTCATGGTGCGAGTGTCATGGTGCGAGTGTCATGGTGCGAGTGTCATGGTGACTGTCATGGTGAGTGTCATGGTGAGTGTCATGGTGAGTGTCATGGTGAGAGTGTCATGGTGAGAGTGCCATGGTGAGAGTGCCATGGTGAGAGTGCCATGGTGAGAGTGCCATGGTGAGAGTGCCATGGTGAGAGTGCCATGGTGAGTGTCATGGTGAGAGTGCCATGGTGAGAGTGCCATGGTGAGAGTGCCATGGTGAGAGTGCCATGGTGAGAGTGCCATGGTGAGAGTGCCATGGTGAGTGTGTCATGGTGAGAGTGTCATGGTGAGAGTGTCATGGTGAGAGTGTCATGATGAGTGTGTCATGGTGCGAGTGTCATGGTGCGAGTGTCATGGTGCGAGTGTCATGGTGCGAGTGTCATGGTGCGAGTAACATGGTGCGAGTGTCATGGTGCAGTGTCATGGTGCGAGTGTCATGGTGCGAGTGTCATGGTGCAGTGTCATGGTGCGAGTGTCATGGTGCGAGTGTCATGGTGCGAGTGTCATGGTGCGAGTGTCATGGTGGTGACCTACATAGAACATTCACAAATGTTACTTTACCTTTGTTTTCTAGTTCTAAGGAGAATTTTAATATAAAATTTGACGTTGTCAATCTAATTAAGGTTTTTCGTAGAGTCTTCTGGAATAAATGCATTACGAAAGATACTGCGACAGTCTCCAGGTTTTCCATAAAAAATACTGACCAGGGCAAAAGGTTTACGAATTATCATTGCTAATACAGACATATTGCTCTGAAATATTGATGACATACTTGACATATTTTCGAGACGCACAACATACAAAAACCTTCTTCGTAAGATCAACGACATCGAACTATCAAATTCAATCTTCAACTAGACAACGAAGGCAAACCACGGTTTTCTGTAGGTTCTTCTATGCAGGTCACCGAATAAAGACAATTTCTTTCAAAAATATACAGAAAACCCACGATACTCACACCAGACTTGACCATGGCTGTCTCCTCAGCTCTCTAGACCTGACCTCGACCGTCTCCTTACTCCTCACTTCTCTTTTCTATATAAGCTGTGACTCGATAATGGTCCGCGTTCGACCGAAACCTCCTCCAAGAATTGATTTCCAGATTGTGTATTCCACCCTTTGTATTCCAGATTGGTTACCCTTTTGCTGTGGGAATGCCGTTCATCACCTTGGCCACTGCCGGCGTGGAGCCTCGTCACAGCGCCATCATGGGCAACGTTCTCAACCCTTCGTACGTCTCTAACGAATACTTCGACTACCCAAGACCCTACTCCCTCTCTGACCGCCTCCACAACCTCTACATTCTTCTTAGTGTAGCGGGTTACTGGCGTGTCTGGGGCATGATGCCCAAGATACAGAGAGAGGTCTGTAACTCATCCTTAATATCAATAATAATAATAATAAGTAAACGTGTCTGTATGTATGCGCATATGAAGGTGTGTATGTATGTATATGTATGTATGCATGCATGCAGGTATGTATGAATGTATGTGTTTCTGTATGATTTTTTGTGAATTAGTTCATGAAGCTGTGCGGCAATTAAAGTGAGACGATACTCAATGCCAACAGAACTGGTCATAAGCCAGCAGCGCTGCAGAGATAGTTTGGACAAAATTTGCAAAGTATGTGTCGTCACTAAACTCCTGATATTTACTGGTGGCATTACCAACACAGAAATAAAACAGTGTAACCAACGCCTCACAGAACAATATACACTCGCAACACAAGACAGCAACTTCAGCAAGACAGCAGACACGTAAGATAGCAACTTCAGCAAGACAGCAGACACGTAAGATAGAAGCAACTTTAGGCAAGCAGAGCACAAAACAGCTTAGCAAATAATGCTTCAGGACCTGGCCCAAATCACCGTCTCAATATGAGAAAAAGGGAACGGGGGAAAAAAAACAAAATAGCAAGACCTGTGCTTTGAACCCATGGAAGAAAATTAAAGGAGAGAGTAATCCAATGGAACTCAGTTACAAGAGAGACAGTATATGCAATCAGCCAGAGCGAGTGAGAGACTGACCTCCTGGTATAAAGTCAACTATCTGGTTCAATGCACTCACCTGATTGGTTTATGTAATTAATAGGAAGACATATAGGTAGCTTGGAGGCCTCGACAACTATTGGAGACTATTGATTATGGAGCGTAGGAGGACTGACCTCTGTATAAGTACTGGAGTTGCACGCCTCAAGAATTGTTTATGTTTATAAATGACACTCATTCACGGTAGTCTTGGGGCCTCGACAACTATTGGGCTATTAACTTTAGCGTACTTGACCTCTCTAAAGTACTGGGTTGCGCATCAAAGAATTCATTTGGGAGAACTCAACTCAATCGATCCTATCACAAACCTTTATAGTCCCGCAGGTCGCCATGTCAAGGCAACTTAACAGAAGCTCTTTCATGAGGCTGAAGGACTAATCACCTTATATTTTCTCCACCTCTTCCGCTGTCTACAGTGAAGCCCACTGAGAAGGCGAAGCGTTTTAACAATGAAGATACTTCATGTACATGTATATTAATTACTACGAACATGTATAGCATGACAGCTGGTATTACTGTCAACATGTATAGCACGACAGCTGGTATTACTGTCAACATGTATAGCACGACAGCTGGTATTACTGTAAACATGTATAGCACGACAGCTGGTATTACTGTCAACATGTATAGCACGACAGCTGGTATTACTGTCAACATGTATAGCACGACAGCTGGTATTACTGTCAACATGTATAGCATGACAGCTGGTATTACTGTCAACATGTATAGCATGACAGCTGGTATTACTGTCAACATGTATAGCATGACAGCTGGTATTACTGTCAACATGTATAGCATGACAGCTGGTATTACTGTCAACATGTATAGCATGACAGCTGGTATTACTGTCAACATGTATAGCATGACAGCTGGTATTACTGTCAACATGTATAGCATGACAGCTGGTATTACTGTCAACATGTATAGCATGACAGCTGGTATTACTGTCAACATGTATAGCATGACAGCTGGTATTACTGTCAACATGTATAGCATGACAGCTGGTATTACTGTCAACATGTATAGCATGACAGCTGGTATTACTGTCAACATGTATAGCATGACAGCTGGTATTACTGTCAACATGTATAGCATGACAGCTGGTATTACTGTCAACATGTATAGCATGACAGCTGGTATTACTGTCAACATGTATTTATAATATGATTGTTGGTGTTCAGGTGTCAGTGTACTTCCCGGAGCTGCCGCCGCTGCTGGAGATAGAGAAGAACATCAGTCTGTCACTACTCAACTCTCACCTGGGCAACAGCATACCAGTACCACTGCTTCCCTCTCAGGTGGAGGTGGGACCCATGCACTGTGTCCCTGGCCAGCCTCTCCCCGAGGTAAGTTGTTTCCTTATATTTACCAGGAAAAATAAAATTCGACTCGAGTATGACATAACACGACCAATTAATGTTAGTGTGAAGATGAGGCGTAATGGGAATACCTAACAACATATGAAGGTGGCTTAACCCATGATGGTTCAAAAGCAGCAAGTGACGCCTTAAAAATACCTCTGGACATCTTCCTGGAAATGAAGATACGACCTCGATATTGAACACTTATTTCCTTTCGATCATCACACAAGAAGACCTAATTTGCCTAAAATGCTCTGCATAACAAGAGGCTTTCTATATAGTAGTATTTTATTGATATCAGCTAGGCCTGTATACCTTGTACATGAACTTATAGAAATAAAGATTATATTATTATCTCAGTAATTAATTATTATGGCTCTGAGGTAAACAAATATCACGTTCATAAGGGATACGGTTAAGAAACAGGTTGACCGACTGAGGCAAAGTAAGTCCCCAGTACCCGATGTACTTAGTGAAACTTAGTGAACCACTAACTAGTGTCAGATGTGGAAGTTAGCTAATGTAATTCCTCTCTTTAAATCTGAAGATAGTCATTACCACCAAATTACAGTCAAATAAGCTTGACCTCAACAGCGGGCAGTTTATTAGAATTAGCGATATGCCACAGTATCGGTATCGATGGGTATCGGCTATTTTTATGGTATCGGTAAAAAAAGGCAGATATTTTTAAAATATAAACATTACATGTGTGCTTAAAAATATAAAAATTATCAACATCTCACGATTGTGAGTACTCTCACTCACTCTATCTCTCTAACACACACACACACTCACTGTACGAAGTTATACTTAAGTCGAGGGGGTAAAATACCTATCTAGTGGTAAATATAAAGTTATTTAAAAATAAGCCACCCTAAGGCCACTCATACTTCACAAACTCCTACACAAAATGTTAAACAGGTGATCAATACCTTAGGTTTGATGAGGAGGGAGGACAGATAAACTCACCTTTACAAAAATATACAAATATTCTACATAATATATACAACAGATTATTATAATCAAAAGAAGCGCTATACCACAAGGGTCAAATATATACAACAGAAACCCTGTCTTCAACACATTCCATATATAAAAAAATATCACACTAGTACATTGTTATTAGTTAAAGTTAAGCCATATGAAAAATACACATCCACAACAGCGCGTCTCCATACCCCTCCCTCTGCAGGCCTCCAGCCTGTATAAACACTATTACTTCTGTACTCTCCACAACTCACATGAGCCCCACACAAATACCAGGGACATGCCCATGCCAAGGCCCATTTAAGATTACAAACAAAATCCCCAAAACAACACTACGGCCTAAACATTACAACAAAATATACCACACACCACCTACCTTCCACCTGGCTCCATGGTGTCTTCCCAGCTACTAACTAGCGTCACTACGCCACTCACACTTGATCGTCTAATACCCGTCTAACTGGCCATCTTGTGCATCTGACCGTCTCTTACGTGTCCACCAAAACTCTGACATTATTTATACATTTATGAAGCAATTTTTTTCCCTTACAGAATAAACTTCTTACATTTTATACAAATTATCTTCACATTAATGCAGTAGCCTGCATAACACACACACAATTTATTTAGTCACAGTTGACAGGAAGTGGAATAGTCTGGCAAGTGACGTAGTGGAGGCAGGAACAATACGTAGCTTTAGGACGAGGTATGAGAAAGGTCATGGAGCAGGGAGAGAGAGGACCTAGTAGCGATCAGTGAAGAGGCGGGGCCAGGAGTTATAACTCGACCTCTGCAACCACAAATAGGTGAGTACAATTAGGTGAGTACAAGGCAGAAACTGTGAATCGACCCCTGCAACCATATATAGGTGAGTACACTATGGACACTTGCCTCTGACAACAATTACTAACACAACAGCCAAGTAATGAGTAATGTCATCTCGGAGAAATTAAGTTATTTAATATTTAACCTTTCCGTGTTATTTAATAACCATTGTGCAATAGCATTCTCTTATATATTGAACATAAACATTATAATTTAAAAAATAAAAACAAATATTGGAAAAGTATCGATATCGAAATTGGCAGAAAATAGGGTATCAGTATAAGCAAAAAACTTAGTATCATCCCATCACTAATTAGAATCAATAATGATCGATCTAATAAGAAGCCACCTTGATAAATATATTTTGATTTATAACAACACGGATTAACAAGGGGTTATTTCTGCCTGCCAAATTTACTGACCTCCTTCAGTAAAGCATTCGAGGCAACAGGTGATATAAAAGAATACGATATTGTTTATTTAGACTTCAGTAATGCTTTTAGAGTACCAACAAAAGACTGTTAAAGAAAGTGGCTACTCATGGTACTAGGGGTAAGCTCTGTCAAGGATAGAGTGGCTGACAAATAGGAAGTAGAGTCTGCAAAAATGGGATGATATAAGAGTGGGAACCAGTCACAAGTCACATCAGTAGTGCTAGTCATAAAAACGGGTATTATATATATATATATATATATATATATATATATATATATATATATATATATATATATATATATATATGTCGTGCCGATTAGGTAAAACTGGTCAATTAGCAAAACTCATCTAAAATTAAGTCCTTTCTAAAATTTTCCTTATACGTTTAAAGATATATTTTTTTCATTTATGTTAATGTAAAATTTATAATTTTGTACCAAGAGAAACTTTGAAAACCTACCTAACTATATAACAAGCGCAATTTAATTTAGCCTAACCCACTAAATATATTTTAGATACTTTTACAATAATTCAATAATAACGAACACAATGAAATATATTTTCGTTGGTTCAGTATAAATTTTACGAATTAGCATAAAGAAAATTTCGCTTTCTATATGGAAGAATTAGTAAGATTAAGTATAGATAGTTTTACTAATCGGCACATTATATATATATATGTCACTTCAATATATATATATATATATATATATATATATATATATATATATATATATATATATATATATATATATATATATATATATATATATACATGTTGCCGATTAGGTAAAACTTGCGATTTTGGCTTAAATACAACGCTGCTCTTGCCGAATAAGGCAAGCGAAAATTTGTGTATGCAATAATTTCATGTGACTTGAGAAAGTACGTTTCTCAGTGGATATTATATATATGGATTGATATTATTCTGTGTAACCTTTTTAATTAATAAAAGAAAGGGAATGAATAGTCTTTTCCGTTTAAATGCCCTGTTCTGGGGTACTTTCAGTCTCATGGGAGTATCCTTTATATTTTCCTAAATATTGTCTACTATTCTTCTCAGTATCGATTACTATGCCTTACTTGGACCATGTAATCAGTCCATCACCCTTGAAGATCTAGTTTTGAGATGGTCAGTCCCTCAGCCTGGAGAAGAGTATTTGTTCCATAGTCTGAAATAAAGTGAAGTTGAAGTGACAGTATGGAACCTTATATACTGTCAGGAGGTGAGATGTAGGTCACTAGTAGAAGAATGTAATCACTTAGAGGTCACGTCCCTCTCAAATCCAACCATTCTCACTAGTAGAAGTTTTCCAATATATTGTTCTGTACCAAGATACCATTCTGTTGCAGTGTCTGACAATTTTTCTGTACTCGAAGAAGCCTACTGTGTAGGCGAAAATTTCGAAATAAATATACCTAACTGTTGCATTTGTGTCTTACCTACGAACCCTAGCACTTATAAACTAAATATAAACATAACCAGGCAGAATGGGAAAAGGACTTGGGATTTATGGTAAGCATAAATCTGAAGCCTAGACTTCAGTGCCTGAGCATACTAAGTAAGTAAGTAAGTTTATTCAGGTATACACAAATACATTTACATACATTATCATACATAGCAGCATATGTGTAGAGAACCTAGGATAACCCAAAAAAGTCAGACAGAGTGATTTATTTCCATTGGGGTCCCTACTAACAGACTGCTTGGATTTATATCGAGAAGAGCAAAAATTGGAAGCCCAAAGTTTATACTACAGGACTCACACATACTTAGTAAAACCTTACTTAAATTATGCAGCTCAGTTCTGGTCTCTATACTATAGAATGCAAATAAATGCGTTGGAGAACATACAGAGAAAGATGACAGAATTAATCCACTGTATAAGAAATCTTTCATACGAAGCTAGACTGAGAGCAGTGAACCTTCATTATCTTGCGAGACGTAGAATGACGAGAGACTTGACTGAAGATATAAATAAGAAACTGAGGATATCCCTCCAAGAAAGAACTCGAAATAATGGCGTTTAGGTTTAAAAAAGATGTAAGAAAGTACTTGTGTCAAATAAAGTGATAAGTGGAACAATCTACCTTGTAGGCTCAATGAAGCTATCACCTTGGGGAGCTTCAAAAACAGGGTAGACCAACACATGTGTGAGAAAGGTTGGATTTAAGTGGGACTTCCGCAGTACGGGTTAGTAGGGCAATCACAGCTAAAACAGTGGGTAGCTTTGAAAATAGGGTGGACGGTTATTTTAAATTCGAGGGTTTGAATTTGAGTAGGACCTGTCTGCCAGTAGGTCTTCTGCAGTGTTCCTTCATTCTTATTTTCTTACAACAATGACTCATTACCCTGGTCTAGGTCTTAGTTGTGACCACATACACACACACTCATTACCCTGATCTAGGTCTTTGTTGTGACCATACATACACACACCCATTACCCTGGTCTAGTTACGTTGTACCCAGAATAACACTCATACCTGTCACATACACATAATATCATAGCCCACGGAAACCAAGCTCACAGAATGAAAACAGAGTCATTTCCAACTGATCCTGACCACACGCACATACACACTCATTACCCTGGTCACACACACATAAATCATAGCTCTCACGGAAACCAAGCTCACAGGAATGAAAACAGACGCCATCTTTCCAACTGGATATCAGATCCTGAGGAAAGGCAGAGGGAATAGAAGGGGTTGATGAGTTGCACTGCTCATTAAAACCAGTGGAAGTTCGAGGAGTTAATAATAATAATAATACAGTATATCTTTATTTCTACAAATACATGTACAAGGTATACAGGCCTAGCTGACACCAGTGACATACTACTATATAGAAAGCCACTTGTTATGCAGAGCATTTCGGGCAAATTAAGTCAATATTGTCCTGGGATGCGACCCACACCAGTCGACTAACACCCAGGTACCCACTTTACTGATGGTGAACATAGACAACCGGTGTAAGGAAGCACGCCCAATGTTTCTACCCTCGCCGGGAATCCAACCCGGACACTCACCGTGTGAAGCGAGAGCTTTTGCCACCAGGCCACGGGCCTGGTACAGAGAGGAGACAGAGGAGAAGCAAGGGACTACATATTAGGAACACTTCAGACTGCAGGTCCCAAGGTGGTGATTTCAGTGATGTATAACCCACCACAGAATAGCAGGAGACCAGCACAAGAAATATGAGAGTAACAGAGCAATGGTGGACACACACTGGCTGAGGTGATCAGGAGGGCCCATGTAAGCAGGGCAAAGTTACCAGATGTGGGTGATTTCAATCACAAGGAAATTGACTGGGAAAACCTGGAGCCACGTGGGGGCCCAGAAACATGGAGGACTAAGATGATGGAGGTGGCACTGGAAACCTCATGCATCAACATATTAGGGACACTACCAAAGAGAGAGAGAGAGAGAGAGGACGAACCAGCAGACTGGACCTAGTATTCACCTTGAGTAGTTCCAACACTGAAGACATCACATATGAAAGGCCCCTCAGAGATGGTGATCACGTGGTCCTGAACTTCGAATACATAGAGTTACAAGTGGAGAGGGTAACAGGAAGGGCAGGATGAGTGAAGCCAGACTACAAAAGAGGGGACTACACAGGCATACGGAATTTCCTGTACGAGGTTCAGTTGGAAAAGAAACTAGTGAGAAAGTCAGTAAATGAAATGATAGAATATGTGACAACAAAATGCAAGGAAGCAGAGGAGAGATTTGTACCCAAGGGCAATAGGAAAAATGGGAAGGCCAGGACAAACCGTTGTTCACCCAAATATGTAGAGAGGCCAAAACTAAGCCAGAGCTGTGGGGTACACCATCAAGTGCTAGACACGATACATTCAATCGAGGACTAGGTAAAGAGGCTGCTAAGTGAACTAGATACCTCAAAGACGATGGGGCTGGACAGCATCTCCCTGTGGGTTCTAAGAAAGGGAGCAGAGGCACTCAGTGTGCCACTAATGACAACCTTCAACACATCTATCGAAACAGGGTGACTATCTGAGATGTGGAAGACAGCAAACGTAGTCCCAATTTTTAAGAAAGGAGACAGACACGCAGCATTAAACTACAGACCAGTGTCACTGACATGTATAGTTTGCAATGTTATGGAGAAGATTATCAGGAGAAGAGTGGTGGAACACCCAGAAAGGAATGAGATTATGCATGACAACGAGGAAAGGGAAATCCTATGTCATAAACCTACTGGAGTTTTACGACAAGGTGACAGCAGTAAGACAAGAGAGAGAGAGAGGGGGGGGGTAGATTACATTTTCTTGGAATGTAAGAAAGCTTTTGACACAGTTCCACACACAAGATTAGTACAAAAGCTGGAGGATCAGGCAGGTATAACAGGGAAGGCACTGCAGTGGATCAGAGAATACCTGAAAAGTAGCCAACAACGAGTCATGGCACGTGAAGAGGTGTCAGAGTGGGCGCCTGTGACGAGCGGGTTCCGCAGGGGTCATTCCTAAGACCGGTGCTGTTTCTGGTATATGTGAATGACATGACGGTAGGGAGAGACTCAGAAGTGTTCCTGTTTGCAGATAATGTGAAGCTAATGAGGAGAATTCAATTGGATGAGGATCAGGCAGACTTCAACGGGATCTGGACTGGCTGCAAACCTGGTCCAGCAACTGGCTTCTAGAGTTTAACCCCACCAAGTGCAAAGTAATGAAGATCAGGGAAGGGCAAAGAAGACCGCAGACAGAGTACAGTCTAGGCGACCAAAGACTAGAAACCTCACTCAAGGAAAAGGATCTTGGGGTGAGTATAATACCAAGCACATCTCCTGAGGCGCACACCAAACATATAACTGCCGCAGCATATGAGCGCCTGGCAAATCTAAGAATAGCATTCCGACACCTCAGTAAGGAGTCGTTCAAGACTGTATGCTGTGTACGTCAGAGTCGGACAGACTCATATTGGAGTATGCAGTACCAGTCTGGAACCTATACCTGGTCACGCACGTCAAGAAATTAGAGAAAGTGCAAAGGTTTGCAACAAGACTAGTCCCGCAGCTACGAGGAGAGGTTAAGGGAAATTGACCTGACTACTCTAGAGGACAGGAGGGATAGGGAAGACATAATAACGACATATAAAATTCTGAGAGGAATTGACAAGGTTGACAGAGACAGGATGTTCCAGAGATGGGACACATCAACAAGGGGTCACAATTGGAAGTTGAAAACTCAGATGAGTCACAGGGATGTTAGGAAGTACTTCTTCAGTTATAGAGTTGTAAGGAAGTGGAACAGTCTGGAAAGTGATGTAGTGGAGGCAGGAACCACACAGCTTTAAGAAGAGGTGCGATAAGGCTCATGGAGCAGGGAGAGTGTGGCCCTAGTAACGACCAGTGAAGAGGCAGGGCCAGGAGCTATGAATCGCAACCACAATTACGGTCTAGTCTAGTACACATTTATTACACTGACACATCTACACTGACCACAATCATGAACGTGATGGTTGTTACAATCGTGCATTAAGATTTCAGTCATTTGACGCTTTAGGACTGGCTAAGTTCGTCACGGCCATCTGCTGAGTTCGTCTGTAAAACTTGCATTGTGGACACATGGTGCATCTAACTTCCTATGGTTGAAAATACCTAGTTGGATGAATCTATAAAATAGCTGCCCAGTGGCTTACAGACGGTCGGAGTTCTGAGACTCTCTGACCGGTTCACACTTGTAGGTTTATTACACTCATAATATATTCCTTATTCCTGTCACTGTGGTGTCAGAACACCGTTTCTGCTGTTTGACTTTGCACACATACTTCATATATAATATTCTACCTGGTATTTATCTAGCTGTTTGAGGACCTAAGTGCCAGCCTCGAAGAAGAGAAGAGAGAGAAGAAAAGAGAAGAGAGAGAGAGAGAGAGAGAACGAGAGACGAGAGAAGAGAGAGAGAGAGAGAGAGAGAGAGAGAACGAAAAAAGAAATTGTATCATTATGCATAAAGTTATGAAGAGAGAACAAAATACCACCATCACTAACCTCAGTGTTACACACTACAGGATTTGTCGTCGTGGCTTGACGGTGGTGGTGGTGGAGGTGGTGGTGCTGGAGGTGGTGGTGCTGGAGGTGGTGTTATATACTTCAGTCTGGGTTCGTCGCCAAGGGTGTGACGATGCCTGACAAGTACCTGAGACTCATTATTGAGACCTTCAGCAGACTGAAGTACCGTGTTATATGGAAGTACGAGTCCAAGATAGAAGGAATCTCCAACAATGTATTTATTAAGGACTGGCTACCACAACAGGATATTTTGGGTGAGTAAAGAGCTTTATTATTATTATATTAATCCCCGAAGGGGAAGCTTTATGTGGCAGCCATATTTTTCTTCCTGCAACTTCTTGTTTACATTTCATTCATAACACGAGGCCTCATCCGACCGGCTTTGAATTTTTAACACTTAGTGCAAGGTAACGAGGGCAAAATTTTTATGAATAATAGGCATTTGCAAAAGCCCTATAACTAAAGTTGCTGAACCCATTCCCAGCGTCCTGGACCAGCTCCTCCAACTTCCAAAACACTGCACCAAAGATTCAAATGTTCGAAAAAAAGGAAAGTGAAATTCAAGTGTGTGTAGGCGCACAGCTGAGAAATTTGTGTAAAAAATAATGTGACTTTTTTATTCCCGTTTAGTCGCATTGAATATATTTGAGCCTCCACTTCTGAATGACTTTACTATTTAATGGGGAAAATACTTTCTAAGTTATATTCTGTTTATATATTTTTTCTTAGCACTCAGCTCATACACTGAGGTCCGGAGTTCGAATCCCCGTTACGGCTGGAAAACATTAGGACGTGTTTCCATAAGACACCTGTTGTCTTATGTACAATATATTATTATTATTATATCGATTTTCTTAGTTATATTGTTTATATAAAAAATTCTTATTTATATTCTGTTTATTAATCAGTTTTTCTTAGTTATATTCTGTTTAACGATCCTACAATTCAATTAAGTTTAGTTTGTGTCTAGGCAAATTTGTTAATGCATTAAATTTTTTTTTTATGAAGAATCGTCGCAATCCTTGCGATAACTTGGGAATGCCTCTTCTGATCGGCTTCAAATTTTCAGCCCTCTTGTGTTTTTCAGAAAGGATGATTCATAAAATTATTGGGATGTATAAATTTAAATTAGCCATTTTTATGAAATTAACAGTGATATTAATTTTCATTTGATTACTAAGGATTGCCTTTCCAGCTTCAGAATTTTTAATTTGATAGATTGCATAAGATGGCGCTATAAATTTAGATTGTTTCCGGACAACTTTCAAATTCTAATGAAATTCTTAACTAGACAAACAAAAAAAATATGGAGTTGTTGGCTTCAGAGCAATTGCTGGAGAATGCATTTACCGAGAGGCTTCAAACTTGTAGTATCGATGTATCGATGAGATTTGTTTGAAGAATGCTTTCACTGTTAACTCTGTAAATTTTAGATTTCCAATTTATTAATTGAATTGTTTTCCGTGTAATAACTAGAGAATGCTTCGTCAGATCGGCTTCAAACACTTCAGCACTGGAGCATCTTAACTGGAAGTAATTTTGTACTGAATTTGGGCTTTGTACAGTATGTGCCAACTTGCCAATTTTATAGTTTTTTTTGTCAAATTGGATTTCTTGACAAACACAGTCAAATGCGTTCTCTTGGAGGATCGTAGAGGATCGTACAGGATCGTAGAGGATCGTAGAGGATCGTAGTATACTTGAAATAGAATGGAAATGAAAGAAAAATAAAAGTGACAAGTATTGAAAACTTTCTCTCATTTACTTCTCAATTTTTGTGACTTACTGAATCGCTGACATCTTTGTGTCAGAGCTGACACTCTCCTGGCGGCACAGTGTTGTGTCAGAGCTGACACTCTTCTGGCGGCACAGTGTTGTGTCAGAGCTGACACTCTCCTGGCGGCACAGTGTTGTGTCAGAGTTGACACTCTCCTGGCGGCACAGTGTTGTGTCAGAGCTGACACTCTCCTGGCGGCACAGTGTTGTGTCAGAGCTGACACTCTCCTGGAGGCACAGTGTTGTGTCAGAGCTGACACTCTCCTGGAGGCACAGTGTTGTGTCAGAGCTGACACTCTCCTGGAGGCACAGTGTTGTTTGTGTCAGAGCTGACACTCTCCTGGAGGCACAGTGTTGTGTCGAGACCTTCCTGGGCACATGTGGTCAGAGCTGACACTCTCCTGGAGGCACAGTGTTGTTTGTGTCAGAGCTGACACTCTCCTGGAGGCACAGTGTTGTTTGTGTCAGAGCTGACACTCTCCTGGAGGTTCAGAGAACCGACAAGTTAGACACGTACGCAACACTTGGGTATCTTTACTGAGGAAACGTTTCGCCCACCAGTGGCTTCAGTGCAATACAAATATGAATGGTGAAGATCAAAAAAGTTTGAGATAATCAGTCCCTCAGGCTGGAGTTGATGTAATCAGTCCATCAATCTTGAAGAGATTGATGGACTGATTACATGAACTGATGGATTGATGAACTCATGTAATCAGCCCATCAATCGATTTAATCAGTCTATCAGTCTTTTCAAGATTGATGGACTGATTACATCGGTCCCAGGCTGATGGACTGATTACCTCAAACTCCTTCACCATTCTTCTTTGTACTGGACTGATGAAGCCACTGTGTGGCGAAACGTTTCCACAATAAAGCTACCCAAGTGTTGCGCATGTGTCTAACACAGTGTTCTCCTCTTCCACTAACTTTCCATAGGTTTTCATTTATAACTTCAGAACGCCTTAGCCGATCGGCTTCAAACTTTCACCCCTGGTCAACTATTACTAGGCGAAGGTTCATGGAACAATTGACAAGTGCATGTGACTTCTACTCAATTTTATATAAACCATATCTTAAATTTCCATCATATAACTTCATTAATAATATAATCAAAGTTAAACACTAAACCTGTAAGGGAGGAAGGTGCGAAAGTAGGAAGGTGCGAAAGTAGGAAGGTGCGAAAGTAGGAAGGTGCGAAAGTTAGGAGTTAGTGCGGGGGTAGAATTGTGGGAGGAGAGGGGTTAATGGAGGTGGGGAGCAGTGCAAGAGTAAAATGTCAATCAAAGCTAGTACAATAAGTTAGTGTCTGTTTAAAAGTCAGAGAGAGAGAGAGAGGAAGGGGGGGAAATTGCAGGCTCTACACTATGTCTCCTCAGTGATTACCTTCATGGTAGATCTCTAAGGGTAGTTCTCAATAAAACAGAATCAGCAAGACATCCTATTGGGAAAGTGTTCCACAGGGACGTGTGCTGGGACCATTGTTATGGAATGTCTACTTCAATGACCTTCTTCATCTCATCCCAGAATCCCATGCATATGCAGACGACTGTATTCTGACATTTACTTATCCAAGAGAAGAAATGCCAGCTGCTCTAAGCTACATCAATCACCAGCTAAGAGCTATATCAGCCTGGGGAAACCGATGGCAGGTAACATTTGCACCTGAGAAAACAAATGATGATGGTCTCTAGGCACCATGATGTTAAAGCCGGAACAGTAGTAAGTATGAATGGAAGAGTGTTGGTACCTGGGAAGAAGTTGATATACTTGGGGTGAAATATGACTCCAAACTGACCATGAAGAACCACGTTGTAAATCTTGCAAACAAAGCAGCCAGGAAGATTACAGCACCTCGACGTATCTCGCATTTGCTCGACAGTAGAGGTTGCAAGACTCTGTATGAGGCACAAGTACCACTCACACCTTGAGTATGCTCCACGTTTCTTGGTCTGCCTGCCTTCCCCCATCTCATCTTCGACTGCTTGACAGAGTAGAGAACAGAGCAAGACGCCTCATCTCTCGCCTGGAACCATCCTGGATAGATCTGTCATTTCAGCAGAGCCTTCAACACAGGAGGGATGTGAGTGGCCTTACTGTTATGTACAAGGCCAACATTGTCAAAGTACCACACTTGGCTCCACTCCGAGTACAGCGAGAAGCAAGCTTCTATACCACAAGACGGGCAGAAAGCAGCAACTTCACTCTGGCTGTACCCTTCTCCAGAACATAACTTCCTCTGAGATCATTTATCCCCAGGATGACTCGAGTCTGGAACACATTCTACAGCATAATGATGTTAACGAGATCAAGTCAGTTGATCAAATGAAAATGCTGGCCCACAGATGGCTCCAACTTCATCCTGTTTCCTACTTGTATGTTTCATAACAATAAAAATGCTTTCAAATGAGCTGATGTAGGTAACAGATCTTAGCTTGTCAATAAAGTTAGGAATCCTTATCCTAACCTTGTCAAACCCTGTGTAAAAGAGAAAGAGAGAGTCTACGTCATAGGTGGAACACTGAGAGTGAAAAACAGTGTGTTCGGGCAGTGTAAACAGTGGAAGTTTTGTAATAGCGTTGTTGATGAGTGGAACAAGGTGCCAAGAACAGCCATCAAGGCTAACAGATTGAGTTGCTTTAAAAATAGATTGGATAAATTTATAAGATAAACCTGCCTAGTGTGGATCAGTAGGACAATGACCGTGCTCCTCTGTTCTTATGAACAAACTACCAGGTAACGTCACTGAACTAGGGCAGCTTTAAAATAGGTTGAACAGGTACCTTAACTGATGGGTAAGACCTACCCGGCATGAGTCAGAAGGCTTATGTTCTTAGGTAAGGGTCATATAGTTGCTGGGAAATAGGATGTAATAAGGTGTTTTGCATGGAAGTGGAGAGTGACTCCAAAACCCTTTCAAAATCATCAAAGTAGAGCCCTGCAGAGCTTGGGAGTATATCATCAGAGTTACTCACTACTGTATGCTCTGGTTACACACTGCTCTGTTATTGTGTTATCTTTCCTACACTGGTCATGAGATCATTCTTGTTTGTTCTCATCAGCGGACCCAAGAGTTGAGTTGTTCATCACCCACGGTGGTCTACTGAGCACACAAGAGTCTATATGTCATGGAAAGCCCCTCATCGCTCTCCCAGTTTTCGCAGACCAGCCAAAGAACGCCAAGATGATTGCCAATCGTGGGTTGGGTCTCGCCTTGGAGTGGGAGGAACTCACAGTGGAACTTCTCCTGGACACCATCACTGAGGTGCTCACCAATCCCAAGTGAGTACTAGTGCCTGCTCACTCTGAATTCATCTCGCTTGTTAGTTGGTTAGTTTAATATATTTTTTAATACACCCCACACCCATCCTGTGGGCGTACTTCCCTTGTGCATGCGTGATTATTATGATTATTATTATTATTATTATAATATCCATGGAAAATGCTAACCCTTGAAGAGATATAGAGAGATTCGGGGAATGGAATGGATTACTAATGCTTCATTAGCGTCAATGGCACTTCCCTTGAAGATGCCTTTTACCAGTAGACCTTCCATTCTGTTTCTTGTTTATAAGTTGCTGTGGAATACAGTCACAAATGCAGTGCTTAGGACATTTAATTGGGAGACTTTTTGCCAACTTGAGGCTTTCTCAATCCAATACTCGGCATGTGCCGAGAACATCCAGCGGGTTTTCTGGCAGCTGCAGCTAATTTAGCTCTCTGTTAAAAGGGGCAGACGTCTTGTATTCGACCTCCACCAGACAAAATCACTTTTCTGCACCTCACCTTAGCCAGCCTGGAAGGGTTGTTATTCCTAGCGAGAATCAGTGAACCATCCTGGTATAGCGGACTCAGTGCTAGGACTGTCTGGTGTTTCAGAGAAAGGGATGTTAGTGTGGGCGAGGTTACTTCGGTTCTGGGAGCAGACCAGACCACCAAACCTTTCCTATACCTGGCTGGTTAATACCATATCAGATATGTCCTGAATGCAATCGATACAGATATGACAAAGTATATACAGTATAGTGAGTAGGGTCAAATGCTGGACGGGCTGAGCTAGGAAATGTCTCTTTTCAGCTGAGGTAGGCTGTACTTGGCAGGTATTTCCGAGATCGTTGAACTGTCTGTGTTCTCAGAAGTGGTTTTCTTTGTAAAGATGAGAACATTCTAAACACCATCTGTGACGCAGATGTAATTGCTTGATGATGAGTTTGACGTAGTTAAGATCGCCCCTCTAGTAAGCATATTTGCCCCGTTCCTATATGTTATCACCATAAACCTACAAGGAAGTGTAAACACCAGTGTTTGATTCACTGTGTTGAGTGTTCTTCGTTATTCGGCTCTTAAAAGTGTTGAAATATATTCTGGCTATGTGAATCTTACATTAAGGCCCCAATTTTTTTATAGTTGAACAAGTTAGAAAGGCAATGAACCATTCACACGTCCACACCTGATCACAATGAGTTATTAATGAAAATATTAGCTTTACTTAGAGTGAGCAAAGTCATGGTATTTTTCCAGAATGGTTTGTAATATACCACTGTGGAATTCGTTAATTTTATCGCATTTCAGTACATAATGACGCAAGGTGTGACAATAGTCCATCTGGCAAAGTTTACATTTGTTTGGTCTACATCTGGTGGTGGTGATTTAACCTGCCAAAGATACTTGTAACCCATACGGAGCGGGCGGTAGTGACATCCAAGAGTCTGCTTATTTTGTTTAGTGCACCATAAACATGTGGCTCCTCCTGCATGATAGAATGATGATAGATGGACTGACTGGTGTCACTCTTCCTCAGTCTTAAGTCAATAAAGTTCAGTTGAAGTTCTTTTCATATTAATAATTTGTTCACAAACTGCTAACTGACAAGCCAAGATTGTAATCTACTCTCTCTTTGAAAGCGTAAAACTTAGCCAATTCATCAGTTCTATCATGCATCTGAAGACCAGTGTGGTATGGAGTCCACAGCATGTGCACTCTGACTCCAGTCCACAATCCTACCATACCTGTGTCTGGCTTTGACACAAGCATGCCACAACTTATACTTAATGAATTGAGAGCATTTATAGATGATAGAGAATCAGTTACAATTAGTGTGTCAACCTTCGATACATGGACGCATTTGAGTGCAAGGAGTATGGCAAACAGTTCTGTTTGAAGGGTAGAGGCCCAGTTATTAATGTGTGCTCCAATTTCTTCATGAGAGTCATCACTCTGTATGACAACAACAGCACTACCAGCTGCACCAGTGGATTGCTGAACAGTACCATCAACATAAATAATTTGTGAGAGTGTGCAGTTTAAGTTATCAATACAGCTTAAGGCATCTTGTTTTGCTTCAAGGCGAAGCTTTGGTTGTGATTTAAGAAAATTTGGGGGGAAAACTGGAGGGATGGTAGTTTGGAATGGGGTAATATACCATGGAGCGGAGAAGTGCCGCTGTTGCTTATTGACATAGATCATGTTTCTGGTTAATGAGGAGGTCAGTTCCAGTTTTTTCCGATCCTTCTGGAGGAGTGTTCACCAGTGTTGAGGAAAGTTTGGAGGGCTTCTGTGCAAGGGTTTGAATGGGCTTGCCTGAGCATATTAACTCCAATTAGCTTGTGCAGCATCTAACCCGACGCATTATATATATTCACTGTGATTTTGTTGTTTTTGACTGATGAAGCCCTGCTGGACGAAGCGTCTAATATCCTATAACCATATATGTCTTTCTTACAAACTTACTGTGTCATTCACCAGCTGTGTTGCTGTCTGACGGCTGTTTCAGCAGACCTGCATTACTGACTCATCAGACCTGCATTACTGACTCATCAGACCTGCATTACTAACTCAGCAGACCTGCATTACTGACTCATCAGACCTGCATTACTGACTCATCAGACCTGCATTACTGACTCATCAGACCTGCATTACTGACTCATCAGACCTGCATTACTGACTCATCAGACCTCCATTACTGACTCATCAGACCTGCATTACTGACTCATCAGACCTGCATTACAAACTCAGCAGACCTGCATTACTAACTTACCAACCGGAAACAACGATTGGTAATGAACGAAAAAGTGTCTGAACGTCAAGAATGGAGTTCCTCACAAATTGATCCTCTTCACATTTACATAATAAGTCTTGAAATAGGACTAACATCTAAAATTGCAAAATTCGCAGATGACAGAGAAATTGGGGAGTCTGCAGCAGCCATGGTAGCCGATAGTATGAACAGGGAATAATAATAATAATAAATTTAAAATAATTAATAATAATAATAATAAATAATAATAATAATAATAATAATAATAATAATAATAATAATAGAAGCAAAATTAACTGTGATGTTTGTAATAGTCTTACAATTGCATCCAAATTCTTCTTTTATCTTCCCTGTAAATAGCCACACACATTTCTCCATTTCATGGAATCAATTCGCCCGTCTTCCTCCAGCTGGGAATTTCACCAGTAGGATTGGAATGTAGGAGGAAAGAGTGCCTACTGCTGTATTGTCCTTATCTCGGTTCTCTTGACAGAATTAGAGACAGCTTGTCTCTCTCACTAGACACAGGCTTTGTAGTCTCCTGTAATCTGCCTTTCCCATGAGTTGTCCCTCTCTGTCTTATTACATTACTGCCCCAGTACATCTTGTTATAGCCCCAGTACACCTTAATAGTGTCCGTACATATTGCTGTTATGAGTTCAACTTGTTAATACCCCAAGTGCATCTTGTTACTGCCTCAGTATTCTTTGTTACTATTTCAGTATATCCTGCTACTGTCCTAGTACATGTTACCTCTTCAGGGCACCTTGTTACTACCCCATTTCATATTGTTACTATCCCAGTGCACTGTTACCACCACAGTACACGGTGTTACTGCTCCAAGTAAACATTGTTACTACTAAAGTATACTAATTTTTCCATCCCAGTAAATCTTGTTTCGACTCCATTTCATCTTATTGCTACTCCAGTATACTTTATTATTTCCCTTGGTCATCGTGATCTCTCTGTCTCACCTTGACACTCACCTGTCTGGGTGCAGGTACAAGCGCAACATGGAGGAGGCGTCGAGGGTGGACCGGGACCGTCCCAAACCGCCTCTAGAGACAGCAGTTTTCTGGACCGAGTACGTGGCTCGTCATCGTGGAGCTCCGCATCTCAGGTCCCCGGCAGCTGACCTCTCCTGGGTGGAGTTCCTCATGCTGGATATCGTGGCTGTCGTTCACGTGGTAGTGTTGGTCGTCTTTCTAGTTGTGCGCAGGCTCCTGTCGTCTCTCTACAGCCTGCTGCTCATCTGGCTTTACAAGAAGACGAAAACAGATTAAAAGAATCCTTCGTGCAGCGTCTGTGCTGGTTGTGGTACACAGTCTAGTAAAGTAAAATGAATTATTGAAATACTTGTTATTTTCATAGGGAAGTGCTCAACTCGTAGGTATTATACGGTGTCTGGGGACCAATAGGCAATCAGGCCTTGATCAAAGGATCAAGGACCCTTGAAACGAAAAGTTTAAGTATATATGTTCAATATTTTCTTTCATGTTCTAAAGACCATGAGCAAGCAGGTGATTATTTACTTAAGTTTAAAATGAGATAATATCTATAAACCATAAAGTAAAATTTTCGATTTTTTTTAGGGCACATTGATTTAATACATATATATGTCGTGCCGAATAGGTAAAACTGGTCACTTAGCAAGAACTCATTTAAAATTAAGTCCTTTCTAAAATTTTCTCTTATACATTTAAAGATATATTTTTCATTTATGTTAATATAAAAATTAATATTTTTGTACCAAAAGAACCTTAGAAAACTTACTTAACCTTATTATAACAAGGGCAATTTAATTTACCCTAAGCCAACTAAATATATTTTAGACAAGTTTACAATAATTTAATAATAAACAAACACAATGAAATATATTTTTTTTTCGTTAGGTTCAGAATGATTTTTGCGAAATTATTGCATAAAAAATTTTCGCTTGCCTTATTCAGCAAGAAGAGCGTTGCTATTTAAGTCAAAATCGCAAGTTTGACCTGTTCGGCACGACATTATATGTATATGTATATATATATATATATATATATATATATATATATATATATATATATATATATATATATGCTGCTGCTTTGGCCCACCTCATGGTGAGTGAAAGCACATGACGCTCTAACCCACAAGACCACGAAATCCTTCAAGAACCAAGCACCCAGCCAAGCTAGGTGTGTTACCCTTGGTCCGAGGACATACGGTGGTGTGGGCGCCTCTGAGCTAATTTCATTCTCCTCCCCGTTTGGTGTACTAGCCTCAACAAGCAGTATTTTATATTATTGTGACCACGAACAAGTGGTACTGATCAATAACAACACTGCGACTAGCCAAGAATTCGAACCCATGCTGCTTTGGCCCGCCTCATGGTGAGCGAAAAAACACGACGGCTCTAACCCACAGGACCACGCAATCCTACAAGAACCATGCACCCAGCCAAGCTAGGTGTATTTCTTTACACTGGTTGTCTATGTTCACCCATCGATAAAATGGGTACCTGGGTGTTAGTCGACTGGTGTGGGTCGCATCCTGGGACAAAACTGACCTAATTTGCGGGAAATGCTCTGCATAACAAGCAGCTTTCTATATAGTAGTATGTCATTGATGTCAGCTATGGTCTGTATACCTTGTACATGTAGTAAATAAAATTATTATTATTATTAAGCTAAACTGTTCCCGTCGACTACTGTAAACAACGGTATGTGCATTATTAGATTTGAAAACAAATTACGAAGAATTACATCATGATACAGCAAGAACATAATTATTATAACGAAAATCAGTTTCAGTTAATGAATTTTCAACGAATTTATACATAGAACTTCTCACCGTGAAAACAAACACTGGATGTGTTGGTGGAATGTCGCTCACCCTCGCCCCTTATTTTTTCCACTCTCCCTTTATCCCACCATCCGCCAAGTGCCATATCATGTTAAAGATAAGATAAAGATAAAGTTTTATTTATTTGTAAAGATTACAATGTGGAATTACAATTTTGCTTTGCTAAGTACAAAGAAAGGCACTATCATGCCGGGGCAGCGGGGTGTGCACTGCTATCTCACAACTACCACAATATTTTATAACAGGGGACAAAAAAATTAGTTTCCAATTATGATCCATGATTATATTTTTGAGTGAGCTTAATATTTATGATGAATTTAGCATCTTTGATGGGCGTGCAGCGCTCACCTAGCACACCCAGAATGTACGCCCATGACCGAAGGTACACTGGATGCTTTGTGTGGTTACAAGTTGGTTCCAGTTTCAGGAAAACATTGTAGTGTATATTACGACGAGCGGCCATTATTATTTGTCGTTGATATCGGGGTCCACATGCACGAACTCTATTCAAAATTGCATGAAAAAAAGGATTCACTGCACATGAGTTATATTACAATAGCATAACAGTCATAAAAAAAATATTTCTTCAGTTAAAAAAAAAAAAATCAGCAGGGAGCTGACTTTTCAATATTTTTTTTTTGTAACTCAAAGCTCAAATTATTCTTTGTTACTACTTGACTTACATACCGTATTTGTTTAGCTATTACAGAATACCAAAACAGTTGAATATGAGACGTCCACAGCGACTTTTCATCTTTTAGTTGATGAGAAAACTCCAGTTGAATTAAACGCGAAATTATTGACGATCGATGTGACCGAATATTTCTGAAGCAATTCACACCACTGACACATCCCAAGCTTGAGGATTTTCAAAATTAAAGACTCATGCTCAGTAGGCCTATGTAATGTTTGGATCAACATACAAGTGTGAGCAGACACTTTCCCAGATGTAAATGAACATATCAAAGCAGATTTGTGATGACCAACGTCTACTCTACAGCAATATTCAACATTGCAACAACGGAGACAACGCCGGACTTCAATAATAAAAATGCTTCTGGCATTTTCAACATTCCCACTATACACATGGATGACCTAAATCAGATATATTATGAAAGATATAAAATTATACATCAACAAAAGTGCGTGGGTCGCAACGCTTATCTAAATAAGTGATACGATCATTCAGTCGAAATAATTGCCTATCCCTGACCTAGAAAGTGAAATAATAAGAGAAACATAAACATTCTCTCAGTTACTTCAACAGGAAAATACTGAAAAGGGGCAAGAGTAGTAAATAACATCAAACACCTTGAAGCACAAACGATGAATGAAAATATCATTCCCCACTAATAGCAGGTTGTCTTGTTCAGCTATCAAAACTTTGGGGCCCAGTCTCTGGACCCTATATATACCTCTGTAATCTGCAAATACCTTTGTAACTTGTCATGATTGTGACCATCTGAGTTCATTACCTTTGTAACTTGCTCAGCTATCAAACTTTGAGGTCCAGTCCCTGGACCCATTATGTACCTCTGTAATCTTTTGACTACCGCCCACAGGATGGGTATGGGGTGCATAATAAAGATATCAAACTAACTAGCAGGTTTGTTTAGGTTCGTCAGAAGCATCTCCGTGATGGTCGCTGTCTGACCACTAGTCAAAACTGTGAACCCGAGGTCAACTGCGAGGCGATGGAGTGTGTGCCAGTGTTTACTAATGCCATAAATGCTAGTTTGGTAATAGAAAGTTCTGTTCAGCTTGATATGCCTCTGTATTCATGACTTCTGCAAATCAATAAAGTTTCTCTCTGAAACAGTGTCTTGATCGCCACTTTTGTCATTTGTCTCCATTAAAAGCCTCTTCGTCTTGTTTATTTTCCAGGTCTTACAACACTCACATGTATATACAAATGAAGACTTTTAAGAATTTCTTAATTGTATTCTGTGATTTAAAAATAATTCTCATGGTGCACCACAGTTGGTGCATCCATCACAACTGTCTCATCCACCACCAACTGTGACACTACTGTCTCATCCACCACCAACTGTGACACTACTGTCTCATCCACCACCAACTGTGACACTACTGTCTCATCCACCACCAACTGTGACACTACTGTCTCATCCACCACCAACTGTGACACTACTGTCTCATCCACCACCAACTGTGACACTACTGTCTCATCCACCACCAACTGTGACACTACTGTCTCATCCACCACCAACTGTGACACTACTGTCTCATCCACCACCAACTGTGACACTACTGTCTCATCCACCACCAACTGTGACACTACTGTCTCATCCACCACCAACTGTGACACTACTGTCTCATCCACCACCAACTGTGACACTACTGTCTCATCCACCACCAACTGTGACACTACTGTCTCATCCACCACCAACTGTGACACTACTGTCTCATCCACCACCAACTGTGACACTACTGTCTCATCCACCACCAACTGTGACACTACTGTCTCATCCACCACCAACTGTGACACTACTGTCTCATCCACCACCAACTGTGACACTACTGTCTCATCCACCACCAACTGTGTACATTTGTTCAATGGGTAGCATTGAAATTAGGTTGAACAAATATTCTGTTAGTGGGATGGAATGTGAAGGACCTGCTCAGAATGGGCCAACAGGCCTGCTGCAGTGTTCCTCCTTTCTTATGTTCTTACACTGTCTCATCCACCACCAACTGTGACACTACTGTCTCATCCACCACCAACTGTGACACTACTGTCTCATCCACCACCAACTGTGACACCACTGTCTCATCCACCACCAACTGTGACACTACTGTCTCATACACCACCAACTGTGACACTACTGTCTCATCCACCACCAACTGTGACACTAGTCTCATCCACCACCAACTGTGACACTACTGTCTCATCCACCACCAACTGTGACACTACTGTCTCATCCACCACCAACTGTGACACTACTGTCTCATCCACCACCAACTGTGACACTACTGTCTCATCCACCACCAACTGTGACACTACTGTCTCATCCACCACCAACTGTGACACTACTGTCTCATCCACCACCAACTGTGACACCACTGTCTCATCCACCACCAACTGTGACACTACTGTCTCATACACCACCAACTGTGACACTACTGTCTCATCCACCACCAACTGTGACACCACTGTCTCATCCACCACCAACTGTGACACTACTGTCTCATACACCACCAACTGTGACACTACTGTCTCATACACCACCAACTGTGACACTACTGTCTCATCCACCACCAACTGTGACACTACTGTCTCATCCACCACCAACTGTGACACTACTGTCTCATCCACCACCAACTGTGACACTACTGTCTCATCCACCACCAACTGTGACACTACTGTCTCATCCACCACCAACTGTGACACTACTGTCTCATCCACCACCAACTGTGACACTACTGTCTCATCCACCACCAACTGTGACACTACTGTCTCATCCACCACCAACTGTGACACTACTGTCTCATCCACCACCAACTGTGACACTACTGTCTCATCCACCACCAACTGTGACACTACTGTCTCATCCACCACCAACTGTGACACTACTGTCTCATCCACCACCAACTGTGACACTACTGTCTCATCCACCACCAACTGTGACACTACTGTCTCATCCACCACCAACTGTGACACTACTGTCTCATCCACCACCAACTGTGACACTACTGTCTCATCCACCACCAACTGTGACACTACTGTCTCATCCACCACCAACTGTGACACTACTGTCTCATCCACCACCAACTGTGACACTACTGTCTCATCCACCACCAACTGTGACACTACTGTCTCATCCACCACCAACTGTGACACTACTGTCTCATCCACCACCAACTGTGACACTACTGTCTCATCCACCACCAACTGTGACACTACTGTCTCATCCACCACCAACTGTGACACTACTGTCTCATCCACCACCAACTGTGACACTACCTGGAGTCTACCTGGAGAGAATTCCAGGGGTCAACGCCCCCGCGGCCCGGTCCGTGACCAGGCCTTATGTTGGACCAGAGCCTGATCAACCAGGCTGTTACGCTGGCCGCACGCAGTCCAACGTACGAACCACAGCCCGGCTGATCAGGTACCGACTTGAGGTGCCTGTCCAGTGCCTGCTTGAAGACAGCCAGGGGCTTGTTGGTAATCCCCCTGATGTATGCTGGGAGGCAGTTGAACAATCTTGGGCCCCTCACACTTATTGTGTTGTCCCTCAACGTGCTAGTGGCACCCCTGCTCTTCATTGGGGGAATGTTACATCGCCTGCCGAGTCTTTTGCTTAAGTAGGAGTGATTTTTGTGTGCAAGTTTGGTACTAAGCCCTCGAGAATTTTCCATGTGTATATAATAATGTATCTCTCCGCCTGCGTTCTAGAGAGTACAGGTTTAGGAACTTCAAGCGTTCCCAGTAGTTGAGGTGGTTTATCGCACTTATGCGTGCCGTGAAGGTTCTCTGCACATTTTCAAGGTCAGCAATTTCACCCGCCTTGAAAGGTGCAGTTAGTGTGCAGCAATATTCCAGCCTAGATAGAACAAGCGATCTGTAAAGTGTCAACATGGGCTTGGCATCCCTGGTTTTGAAGGTTCTCATTATCCATCCTGTCATTTTTCGAGCAGATGCAATTGCTACATTGTTATGGTCCTTGAAGGTGAGATCCTCTGACATGAACACTCCCAGGTCTTTGACATTAGTTTTTCGCTCTATTGTGTGGTTGGAATTAGTTTTGTACTCCGATGAGATTTTAATTTCTTCACGTTTTCCGTATCTGAGTAATTGAAATTTCTCATCATTGAACTTCATATTGTTTTCTGCAGCCCATTTAAAGATTTGGTTTATGTCTGCTTGGAGTCTTGCAGTGTCTTCAACGGTGGACACTGTCATACAGATTCGGTGTCATCTGCAAAGGAAGACACAGCACTGTGGCTTATATCCCTGTCAATGTCTGATATGAGGATGAGGAATAGGATGGGAGCAAGTACTGTGCCTTGTGGAACAGAGCTTTTCACAGTAGCTGCCTCAGACTTTACTCTGTTGACTACTACTCTTTGTGTTCTATGTGTTAGGAAATTATAAATCCATCTACCAACTTTTCCTGTTATTCCTTTATCACGCATTTTGTGTGCTATTACACCATGGTCACACTTGTCAAAGGCTTTTGCAAAATCTGTGTATATAACATCTGCATTCTGTTTATCTTCTAGAGCATCCAGGACCTTGTCGTAGTGGTCCAGTAGTTGGGACAGACAGGAGCGGCCTGCTCTAAACCCATGCTGTCCTGGGTTGTGCAATTGATGGGTATCAAGATGGGTGGCGATCTTGCTTCTTAGAACCCTTTCAAAGATTTTTATGATATGGGACGTTAGCGCAATTGGTCTGTAGTTCTTTGCTATTGCTTTACTGCCCCTTTGTGGAGCGGGGCTATGTCTGTTGTTTTTAGTAGCTGCGGACGATCCCAGTGTCCATGCTCCTCTCCATAGGATGTTAAAAGCATGTGATAGGAGCTTCTTGCAGTTCTTGATGAACACGGAGTTCCATGAGTCTGGGCCTGGAGCGGAGTGCATGGGCATGTCATTTATTGCCTTTTCAAAGTCATTTGGCGTAGTGATGATGTCAGAAAGGCATGCGTCTGTCAAGTTCTGTGGCACTCTCATGAAAAAATCATTTAGGTTTTCGATTTTCAGTCTGGTTAGTGGCTCGCTAAAGACTGAGTCATACTGGGATTTAAGTAACTCACTCATTTCCTTGCTGTCATCTGTGTAGGACCCATCCGGTTTAAGTAGGGGCCCAATACTGGTTGTTGTTCTCGACTTTGATTTTGCATAGGAAAAGAAATACTTAGGTTTCTTTCAATTTCATTTATGGCTCTTAGTTCTTCCGTGTCTCTGATTCCTATAAGATTCCTTTAGTTTTAATTCGATGTTTGCTATTTCTCTGACTAGTGTCTCCCTACGTATTTCAGAGATATTGGCCTCCTGTAGCTGCTCCGTTATTCTGTGCCTTCGCCTGTATAGGGAGCGCCTCTCTCTTTCTAGTTTGCATCTTCTCCTCCTTTTCCTTAAGGGAATTTGCCTTGAGCAAACCTCAAGTACCACAGAGTTAATTTGTTCAAGACATAGGTTGGGATCCGTGATGCTTAGGCAATCTTCCCAGTTTATATCATTTAGACTTGGTTTACTTGGTCCCACCTTATGTTTTTGTTATTGAAGTTGAATTTGGAGAAAGCTCCTCATGGCTGATCACATTTTGTTGATCTGGAGCTCCCGCATGCATGTCTGGACCTCTATTATGTTGTGATCTGAGTATATTGTTTTGATAAGATGACATTTCGTATCAGATCATCATTGTTGGTGAAGATGAGGTCCAGCGTATTTCTAATCTTGTGGGCTCTACTATTTGCTGGTTTAAGGTGACCTTGGTGCAGAGATTTAAAAGTTCATGCATGTGTGAATTTTCATCTGAGCTGCCTCCTGGTGTTATCTCTGCTACCACATTGTTTGCAATGTTCCTCCATTTTAGGTGCCTGAGGTTGAAATCCCCCAGTAGCAAGATGTTGGGGGCAGGAGCTGGAAGATTTTCCAGACAGTGGTCAATTTTCAGCTGTTCCTGGAATTGTTGGGACGTTGCATCCGGGGGCTTGTAGACAACCACGATGACCAGGTTTTGATTCTCGACCTTTATTGCTAGTACTTCAACTACATCATTTGAGGCATTTAGTAGTTCTGAACATATAAGTGACTCTGTGATATACAGGCCAACCCCCCCTTTTTGCCTATTCACTCTGTCACACCTGTATAGGTTGTAGCCCGGGATCCATATTTCATTGTCCAAGTGATCTCTTATGTGGGTCTCTGTGAAAGCCGCAAACATGGCATTTGACTCTGTAAGCAGTCCACTAATGTAAGGTACCTTGTTGTTTGTTGCTGGCTTTAGACCTTGTATATTAGCAAAGATGAATGTAGTTGGATTGGTGGTATTGGTGGTATGGGGGGAGTCTTTTTTTCCTGGCTCTAATATCTGTTGTAATGGAGTGGAGGCCACTGACTGTGATTCCACTCCAACTGTCTCATCCACCACCAACTGTGACACTACTGTCTCATCCACCACCAACTGTGACACTACTGTCTCATCCACCACCAACTGTGACACTACTGTCTCATCCACCACCAACTGTGACACTACTATCTCATCCACCACCAACTGTGACACTACTGTCTCATCCACCACCAACTGTGACACTACTGTCTCATCCACCACCAACTGTGACACTACTGTCTCATCCACCCCCAACTGTGACACTACTGTCTCATCCACTCACCAACTGTGACACTACTGTCTCATCCACCACCAACTGTGACACTACTGTCTCATCCACCACCAACTGTGACACTACTGTCTCATCCACCACCAACTGTGACACTACTGTCTCATCCACCACCAACTGTGACACTACTGTCTCATCCACCACCAACTGTGACACTACTGTCTCATCCACCACCAACTGTGACACTACTGTCTCATCCACCACCAACTGTGTCACATTTGTTCAATGGGTAGCATTGAAAATTAGGTTGAACAAATATTCTGTTAGTGGGATGGAATGTGAAGGACCTGCCTAGAATGGGCCAACAGGCCTGCTGCAGTGTTCCTCCTTTCTTATGTTCTTACTACTGTCTCATCCACCACCAACTGTGACACTACTGTCTCATCCACCACTAACTGTGACACTACTGTCTCATCCACCACCAACTGTGACACTACTGTCTCATCCACCACCAACTGTGACACCACTGTCTCATCCACCACCAACTGTGACACTACTGTCTCATACACCACCAACTGTGACACTACTGTCTCATCCACCACCAACTGTGACACTAGTCTCATCCACCACCAACTGTGACACTACTGTCTCATCCACCACCAACTGTGACACTACTGTCTCATCCACCACCAACTGTGACACTACTGTCTCATACACCACCAACTGTGACACTACTGTCTCATCCACCACCAACTGTGACACTACTGTCTCATCCACCACCAACTGTGACACTACTGTCTCATCCACCACCAACTGTGACACTACTGTCTCATCCACCACCAACTGTGACACTACTGTCTCATCCACCACCAACTGTGACACTACTGTCTCATCCACCACCAACTGTGACACTACTGTCTCATCCACCACCAACTGTGACACTACTGTCTCATCCACCACCAACTGTGACACCACTGTCTCATCCACCACCAACTGTGACACTACTGTCTCATACACCACCAACTGTGACACTACTGTCTCATCCACCACCAACTGTGACACCACTGTCTCATCCACCACCAACTGTGACACTACTGTCTCATACACCACCAACTGTGACACTACTGTCTCATACACCACCAACTGTGACACTACTGTCTCATCCACCACCAACTGTGACACTACTGTCTCATCCACCACCAACTGTGACACTACTGTCTCATCCACCACCAACTGTGACACCACTGTCTCATCCACCACCAACTGTGACACTACTGTCTCATACACCACCAACTGTGACACTACTGTCTCATCCACCACCAACTGTGACACCACTGTCTCATCCACCACCAACTGTGACACTACTGTCTCATACACCACCAACTGTGACACTACTGTCTCATACACCACCAACTGTGACACTACTGTCTCATACACCACCAGTAAGTAAGTAAGTTTATTCAGGTATACACAAATACATTTACGTACATAGATTATCATATATAGCAGCATATGTGTAGAGAACCTAGGATAACCCAAAAAAGTCAGAGTGACTTATTTCCATTGGTGTCCTTTTAGTACCTTAATATTATACATTGTAGGATATATATATACGTATATATATATATATATATATATATATATATATATATATATATATATGTTATTATATTATAAATAAGGAGTTATTTACATTTACATGTGTGTTACCTAAAAAAAAAAAAAAAAATCATTCTCCTCCCTTTTTGTCGCTACATTCATTAGGTACCTTTTGGCTCTCTTCTTGAACTGGCTCATGCTATGACTGGCTTTGACATGTACAGGCAGTCTGTTCAATTCCTTTTTATTGCTGTACAATAAAAGGTGTTTGAAGCCTGGCCACTGACTGTGGGTACTACAAAGTTGTGCTCTCTCCCCCTAGTACTATGACTGCTTTGGTTCCCAGCCTTGACAAAATTGGCAGCAAGATATTCTGGACACTGTTTGTGAGCAATTTTATAAACTTGATTTAGCTTAAGTTGTTTTACTCTATCTTCAATATTCAGCATATCCAATTGCTGTAATTCATCCTAGCCTACATGTGCTCTTGGGCCCAGGTCCAGGATGAATCTTACCATTTTGTTCTGGGTGATTTGCAGTTTATCTTTCAGTTTTTTTTGTCAAGGCAGAGTACCATGAAGAGCAAGCGTAGTCAATATGACATTGTATAAGGGCTATACATAGGGTCCTGCGAGCATCAGTAGGTAGACACTGTGCTTGTCTGTAGAGGAACTTCAGTCTGGCATTCGCTTTCTTTACTACACTGTTCCCTATCAATTCTCCTGACATGCATGGGTCAAAGGGGATTCCCAGATATTTTACTGAGGAAACTGAAGTAATGGATTCCCCATTACACCGGACATTAAAATTATTTACCCTTCTCAGTTTATATTTCGTGCCAAAGAGTATGGCTTCTGTTTTCCCGAGGTGTAACGATAGTTTGTTGTCTACTAACCATTTGCTGCAGGACTCCAGTTCCAGTGTTAATACATTAGCTATATCTTGTGGGTCTTTACCTGACACTAACAGAGCACTCATCCGCATACAGTAGGAGTTTGCACTTGAAACTGATGGGCATGTCATTTATATAACACAGGAATATTAAGGGACCCAAAATACTACCTTGGGGAAGTCCACATGCTATCGGCAGTGGTTCTGATTCCGTTTTGTTGATTTTGACATTTTGTTTCCTGTTGCTAAGATAGGACTTAAACCAATCAGTGGAACCTATGCCGATAGCTTGAAGTTTCTTACATAATATATTGTGGTTGACAGTATCGAAGGCCTTTTGCAAGTCTAAAGTTACCATTCCTATGAGGTTCCCTATAGACATTTCAGATCTCATGTAATCCATCAGATTCATTAGGGAGGTGTCGGATGAGTAAGATCTCGTAAAGCCTGATTGGTAACTATGGAGAATGTTGTTGTCACTAAGATACTTAACTACTTGACAGTACACCGCCCTCTCTAGAATTTTGGATATTACACTGAGTATACTAACAGGCCTATAGTTGCTGACATCAGACCTACTATTTTTCTTGAAGATAGGAGTAACTCTGGCCTCCTTGAACCCCTCTGGCACTGCATTAGTGGTGATGGACAAATTTATTATGTGAGCAATGAGGATTGCCAGTTCAGAGGCACCATCTTTTAGGAACTTAGACGGCATGAGGGTGGAGGGTGCTAGATGAAGTGGGAGGGTGCTAGATGGAGCGGGGAGGGTGGAGAGTGTTAGATGGGGTGGGGAGGGTGGAGGGTGCTAGATGAAGTGGGGAGGGTGGAGGGTGCTAGATGAAGTGGGGAGGGTGGAGGGTGCTAGATGGAGTGGGGAGGGTGCTAGATGGAGTGGGGAGGGTGCTAGATGGAGTGGGGAGGGTGCTAGATGGAGTGGGAGGGTGCTAGATGGAGTGGGAGGGTGCTAGATGGAGTGGGAGGGTGCTAGATGGAGTGGGAGGGTGCTAGATGGAGTGGGGAGGTGCTAGATGGAGTGGGGAGGGTGCTAGATGGAGTGGGAGGGTGCTAGATGGAGTGGGGAGGGTGCTGAGATGGGGAGGGGGTGCTAGGAGTGGGGAGGGTGCTAGATGGAGTGGGAGGGTGCTAGATGGAGTGGGGAGGGTGCTAGATGGAGTGGGGAGGGTGCTAGATGGAGTGGGGAGGGTGCTAGATGGGTGGGAGGGTGCTAGATGGAGTGGGGAGGGTGCTAGATGGAGTGGGGAGAGTGGAGGGTGCTAGATGGAGTGGGGAGGGTGCTAGATGGAGTGGAGAGGGTGCTAGATGGAATGGGGAGAGTGGAGGGTGCTAGATGGAGAGGGGAGAGTGGAGGGTGCTAGATGGAGTGAGGAGGGTGTTAGATGGAGTGGGGAAGGTGGAGAGTGCTAGATGGAGTGGTGAGGGAGGAGTGCTAGATGGAGTGGGGAGAGTGGAGGGTGCTAGGTGTAGTTGGGAGGGACTTGCTAGAAGGTGCTAGGTGAAGAGGACTGGCTACAGTGTGCTAGGTGAAAGGGACTGGCGAGAGGGTGCTTGGTGGAGGAGACTGGCTATCAGGTATTACTGCTGTCCGCACGCAGTTCAAAGTATGAATCACAGCCCGGCTGGTCAGGCATTGTTTAAGGAACTTGTCCAGGCTCATCGTATACTGCCAGAGGTTTATTGGTTATTCCCCATCATTATTATTATAATCAAATAGAAGCGCTAAACCACAGGGGTTATACAGCGCTGCAGGTTATTGTAGGATGCAGGGAGAGTGGGTTGTAAGAGGGAGATGGACGATTAGTAGGGTATGGAGTGCAAGATGACGGTGGATAGTGCAAGGGTGGAGGGTAGCAAAAGATCGAGGTAGAAGGGACTGAGGGAGGTGCTAGAGGTATACTATATCTTCAGAGGTTGTGTAGTAAGTCAGTTTCTGTCAAAAAGTCAATGAGAGAGTCAGGATTAAAGGAGGGTCCATCTGCAAGAAGGGAAGGTAAAGAAAGGGCCGCAGAGCGAAGACGTCGTTGGAGGTAAATTCTGCGTGCTCGTTGATAGAGTGGGCAGTCCAACAGGATATGTCGAACAGACACTGGAACCTGACAATGCTCACAGAGAGGGGCAGGGAGCCTCTCCATGAGATACCCGTGAGTAAGACGAGTGTGGCCGATGCGAAGACGGGAGAGTGTAGTCTCCCAACCTCGACATTGGTGACAAGAAGAAGGCCAGAAACCTATAACCGGTTTAATAGAATGAAGTTTGTTATTCAGCAGGTCAGACCAGCGTTGTTGCCAACGGGTGCGAAGGTGGGTAGCAATGACCGCAAAATAGTCCGTAAAAGGAACACCTCTATATGAAACTGGAAGGTCATGACTGCTGACCGCGAGCAGTGTCTGCCTGTTCATTGCCCTGTACGTCAACATGACCAGGGACCCAACAAAGACAATATCTTTATGCTTGCTAAAGATACGGCGTAACCAAAGGTGGATACGAAGAACTAGGGTGAGGTGTATCAATTTTACGGATAGCCTGTAAAGCACTAAGGAGTCTGAAACGACCACAAATGAGTGATACAGGCATAGATGCAATACGGATAAGTGCCACAAGAATGGCATACAATTCAGCGTAAATATGCTAGCCGAGGGTAATAGATGCCCCCGTACGACGCTGTCCGGAAACACTGCTGCGAATCCGACGCCGTCAGATGACTTTGAACCATCGGTGTATACTGCGATGGCATGGGAATGAGAACGGAAATGGTCTAGAAAGAAAGAGCGGGAAACCGCCGTAGGCAGTTGGGCTTTCGCACAAGGTAGAGGAATAGAACAGACACGGACAGCAGGAACTTCCCAAGGGGGTAGAGGAAAGGGTGAAGCCACATGAACATATAAAGGCGGAAGCTGAAGGGAAGACAAGAGTGAATGCAGACGAAGAGAAAAGGGCCGAAGTAAACAGGGCGACGAACAAATAACGAGCGTCTACTAACATCTGTGACAATCCTATACATGGAAGGATTGCGGAGGTCATAAGAGCGAACATAATAGCGAATGCAATGTGCATCGCGACGATCGGACAGAGGATGGAATGTTCGCTTCTATAGAGGCTCTCAACCGGGAAAGAACGAAAGCACCAAGGCATAAGCGTAATCCCTGGTGATGGATGGGATTAAGGTGGAAAGAGTGGCAGGAGAGGCTGCCGAATATATCTGGTCACCATAATCGAGTTTCGATAGAATTAGGGCCGAATGTAGACGAAGGGAGAGTTCTACGATCAGCCCCCATGAAAGATGTGCGAGGGTTTTAGGAGGTTCAGCCGGCTATGACAAGTCGCCTTCAGAGAGGTAATGAGGTTCAGGACAATCTGCAGTCAAACAGGAGGCCGAGAAACCTGACTGTATCACGTTCTGGGATACGTGAGCCGTATAGGTACAATGGATGATCAGAGACCACTGAACGTCTAGTGAACGTAATTTGATGAGTTTTGCCACTAGAAAATTTAAACCCGTGAGTGGTGGCCCAATCAGAAACCCGGTTGATGGCATGCTGGAGGAAACTGCAATGAGGTGACACTCAGCACCTGCACAAGCCTATAGCAAAGTCATCCACATAGAGCGATGACCAAATATTGGATGGGAGAACAGATGCCAGATTATTTATAGCAAGCAGAAAAAGTGTTGTGCTCAGAACACATCTCCAAGTTGTATCATAAGCCTTCTCAAGGTCGAAAAAGATAGCGATAACCGAATGGTTATTCACAAAGGCATTACGAATATACGTATCCAAGCGCAGCAAGGGGTCAATGGCAGAACGGCCCTTACGGAAGCCATACTGACTAGGGGAGAGACTACTGTGAGTCTCTAAATACCACATCAAACGTCTATTAACTAGACGTTCCATCACCTTGCAAATTGCACTGGTAAGAGCGATGGGACGGTAGTGAGAGGAATCACGTCCCGTAGTACCTGGTTTTCGAAAAGGGAGAACAATAGCAGACTTCCACAGCTGGGGAAGAACTCCTTGCGACCATATGAGATTAAAGAGTCGCAAGAGGACAGCAAGAGCAGACTGATGTAAATGCTGTAGCATACGAATATGTATGCCGTCTGGCCCAGCTGCCGATGATCTGCAAGCAGAGAGTGTTGCCTCCAGTTCTTGAAGGGTAAAAGGCACATTATAAGATTCTTCTCTGAAAGAAGAAAAATCTAAGGGCGGCTTTAACTGGCAGACTTAGAAGAAAGGAACGAGGGGCATAGATGGAGCCCCTGAGAAATGCGAACCAGATGATTACCAATTTCAGTGGCAACGGCAAGAGGGTGTGCTATATCGACACCGGCAACCTGAAGAACAGGAGCCGGGTCGGGGTAGAATTTACCACACAATTTCCGCACTTTCTTCCAGACTGCACTCATTGAGGAAGCCGAAGTGACCGTAGAAAAGTAATCTCGCCAGCAAGTGTTTAGCATCACGTATGACACGGCGAGCAATTGCTCTCTTCTGCTTAAAATCAAGGAGTCTCTCTGTGGTTCTGTTATACCGATACCTGCCCCACGCAGCGTGTTTCAAACGTACTGCCTGAGCACAAGCAGGAGACCACCAAGGCACGCACTTCTGAGAATGCTTGCCCGAGGTTTGGGGGATAGAATGTGAAGCTGCCATGAAGACGGAAGACGAAAAGAGATGTAAAACCTCATCAATGGAGGACGAGGAAGGAACCTCATGAAAGGCAGTAAGATGTGCGTAAAGGTGCCATTTCGCCCGGTCAAATTGCCAGCGTGGGCTACGAGGAGGTGGAGAATACGAAGGGAACCTAAGGATGATTGGGAAATGATCGCTATCATGTAAGTCCGGGAGGACAGACCAGGTGAAGTAGAGGACAGTTGATGAAGAGCAGATGGAAAGATCGATGCAGGAGAAAGAATGAGTTCGGGGATCAAAATGGGTAGGAGTACCCGTATTTAAAACATGGAGGGGGAGAGAAGCAATGAAATGCCTCCAACTGAACGCGACGGGAGTCACAGTGCAACCCTCCCCAGAGAAAATGGTGTGCGTAAAAATTGCCAAGTAACAGAAGGGGTGGCGGTAAGGAAGAAACCAGAAAATCAACATCTGGGATAGACAATTCCTGCGAAGGGGAGAGATATAAAGAACAGAGTGTATACCACTTATTCAAGTGGATATGGGCTGCGGTGTAATGTAAGGAAGAAGGAACATAGAGCTGACGGTATTGAACACCAGTGCGTATAAGAAGAGCACTTTCGTTAAAGGTTCCATCGGAAAAAGGATCCGATGAATAAAACAAATCATAGAATGAAAAGGGCCTGATAACAGTGGATTGTAATTTGGGTTCTTGGAAACAGACCCCAACAGGGGAAAACTGGGAGAGCAACACCTGAAGTTCACCCCGGTTACCCCTGAGGCCTCGGATATTCCACTGCAACTAAGCCATGATTTATGGAGAGAAAGATATAAGTCGAAGTGAGAGGTATCTATGGACTAGGGTTAGAAAAGTCCACGTGTGGAGGCAGCGGAAAACATGTAATCAGAGAAGGAGGAGGGCGTTGTGAAGGAAGGAGGGGTGTAGACGAAGAAGAGAGGGGAGGAGGAACCTCAGATGGAGCGGCGTCCATCATCGTTCCAGACTCTGAAATATATTCTGCAATAGCTTCCAGATTTTCGGAAGACAAAGATGCAGAATGTGGAACATTAGAAATGGAAGGAGAGTGAGCAACTATCGGGGAGTCTATAGACTGTACTAAAGTAGAGGGCGAGGAGATAGAAGAGGAAACTGTCGAAGGGGCTTGGGAGGGGACAAAACTGGGAGTGGCCTGGGGAGGGTCAGTCAGGGAAGGAACTTGAGAGGGGACAGGGGATGAAGAAATTGAACGAGGAGGAGGATGAACCCCCACACACGTTACAGAACTAGTCAAAGGTGAAGAACCCAGCAATAGGGATTGTTTGCCAGACTTATGAGAAGAAGGGAGGTGCTGAGGTTTAGGCGAAGGACGAGGACGAGTAGACTCAGAACTGTGCGAGTGAGTAGAGGAAGGAGTGTGGACAGTATTGAATGCTGAGGTAGGGACCTCTGAGCCAAGAACATCAAAAGGATTCGAGACAGGGGTAACTGAGGATGTTGGAACCACAGAAGAAGTCGAGGAAGTTGGGACCCCAGAAGTGGGGCGACGTTTAGCAATGCGAGAATAGGAAATACGGGGAAGTCTCCCTTGAAGGTGTAGATGAAAGACGGCCATAGCATATGAGAAGCCTTCCGCCTCTTTGAGACAACGGATCTGCTCATTCAGGTAAACCTGACAACGGCAAGAGTACGATGGATGTGCCTCATGACAGTTAAGGCAAGAGGGAGGTAAAGTACAAGAAGGACTATCATGGTCGTCGGCACCACAGACTGGGCATTCGGCCATGGACCTGCAATATTTCGCTGGATGACCAAAACGCCAGCAGTTTCTACACTGCTGTGGTGCAGGGGTCACCTTTCGAACTTGTAAAAGTTGACCTGCAATGTAGACAGAAGGTGGGAGTTCACGGTAGTTAAACGTTAAACGAGCTATATTGCAAGGAAAACGTCTTCGCTTATTGGCAGGGAGGGTAAAAGTGTCAACCTTAAGGATAGGGAGTTCTTGGAGCTCAAGCTGCTCCAAAATGTCATCCCCACATGTCTGGAAATTCCGTTGGACAATGGTGTGGGGTAAAATGGCAGTACCACTACAAGAATTAAGAGAATGATGCTTGTCAATAGTGATAGGAATAGTATCTATGGTCGTAAGAAGGGAAAGATCACGAGCTTGGCCAGCATTCTGGACCGTGATGATGCGAGTGCCGCTCTTGAGAGCGTGAAAAAGAGATATCTTTGCCTACATGGCGTAGGAGAGCTTTACCAATACTATGATCGGAAAGATAGGTACGTAGTTGGAGTAGTCGGTCTGAGAGTAAAAAACTTTGTCCATTGAGTAGTGTGAAACAAAGTATCTAAGAGGAGTGCGCGACGTGCTAGTCGTTTCTCAGATGAACGAGAAGGAAGAGTCGAATCATCATGTAAGGGTCTTGGTCGTTTGGGTGAGGGACCGGGGGTGGTCTGATGGGAGACGGGCGAGCGATTCGAAAATTGCCGCACCGTCGAGGGAGAAGCCGGAATCAAGGTCAGAGAAGAGCGAAGGTCAGATATGTCAAAAGGGCCGGTCGGAACCCTGGTACCTGAAGCAGGTGACGAACCGGCACCAGCAAGAGGTACAGGGGTATTAGAGTTGTCCAAAGAGTTGTCCAGTAACAAGGTAGGGTCAGAACTAGGGGCCCAGGGGTATTGGGTTCATGGATTGGGTCAGCCATGGTTAGGTTACTTCTTTCTTTTTATTTTTAAGAAAAAAAAAGAAAGGAAAATAAAAATAAAAAAAAGAATAAAAAAAGGGGGGAACGTGGAGGAATAGCTCCTAGGAGGAATGAAAGGGGCGTAAACCCCCTCCGTGCCCAAGAGGACCTCAACACTGCAAGTAGTGCAGATGCTGCATGGAACCCGTGCCATACCCTACCCTTCATGCCAGTAAACCAGCAATCCGGGATAGCAACCTCACATCCACCGAGCCACCTCGGCGGACAAAGAGAGGGTGGCCGGATATCCGCCACAAAGCATACCGCTCGCCCACCACCCCGGAATCCGAAAGGTGGCCTCCAGAGATACACCCGTCGCCCGAAAGATACCCAAGGCCACCCCCCGGGAGACCGGAGAGGGATTGGGACATCCCCAGGCGATCCAGATTCCACGGCAAACTACACCACCGCCAAGAACCTCAAGGGAATAGGAATGGACCACGGTACCCTTTCCCCTACCTAGGAACTAGAATGCTTGTGGAGAGAAGCTCCCAGGGTAAAAATGGGAAGGAAATAAGGGAGGGATGAGGAGGAGGGGGAGGAGGAAAGGGAAAAGGGAGGATGGGGAAGATGGGAAAAGGGAGGGGGATTGGGGGGTAATTAGGTTCGGTCTGAGGAAGAAGACCAAAAGGTCCAATTCCTCAGACCAATAGCCTCTTTACCTCGTCAAGGAGCCCCCCTTAAAGAGGGATTGGGGGGTAATTAGGTTCAGTCTGATGAAGACCAAGAGGTCCAATTCCTCAGACCGATAGGCTCTTTACCTCGGCCTCACATTTTTATTTTTTTAAACGATTGGTCAAAAACTGTAGTTTTATCATTTGTGTTGTGTTAGAACATGAATTGTTGGCATGTTGGTGTAGGAGAGGAAGGTTGTTGGTGAGGTATAGTGGTGGGTGGGTAGCCTTGGAGCCATGGTGGGAGGCCCCAGCCCCAGCTGTGGGGAAGAAAAGGAAAGGGAAGTTTGGCTGGGACCCCAGGAGGGTGACGTGGCCTATCCTGGACTGGTAGCAGTATCACTCACTGCCTCCCCTCATACACTTGCTTCCTTCACTCACTGCTCTCCACACTCACTGCTCGCCTCACTCACTGCTCACCTCACTCACTGTAAACAGCCTATTCTGAGACCCTTTCAAACTGCGCGGCACTACAGTGCTGCCATCTATAGGCCTATCAAGGTCAGGCTGGCCAGCCATGTTTCTTCCTCACTCTGGCTACCTACCTGAAACAGGTCCTACCCTAGCTGGCTCCCGGGTCCCCTCACGCTCTGCCCCGTGTATACCTACACCTTTCCATTAATAAACTGAGTCTAGTCATCGGCCGTATCTCTACACCTACGCTACCATTCTACTGCACTAGACGTAAGAAGTAAGCCAAGAGTAGTAATAACAGTGGTGACAGCAGTGGTCCACGGCAGAGTGTAGTGTAGGGGACCATCCGACCATCTGACCAGCCGGTCATCCGTGAGCATCCGGTTCATCCGCTGGCTCATAGCGTCATCCGTCGCCCCCAGTGTCTCGTGGGTGCCTGAGTCAGATCACCGTCCTTTATTTTTCCACAAAATCGGGACATCGGCGTCATCTCCAGCCTGAAGCAGTCACGTGTTCAACTTCTACTCTGCAATTCTCCAGTGTTCTCCTGCACCCTCCAGCGTTCCTACGCCATTCCTACAGCTACAAGAGACGTGAGGTGAGGTTGTTTTGGGTGGTTGGTGTTGTGTGCCACGCGTGAATACCTATCCTCACGACACCATTCACCGTCTCTCCACCCCTCCTGCTACTACGATTCTACGCTCCCTGTCTCCAGCTCGCCATCTGTGTGTTTTTCTCGGTGTTGTTCAAGACGCCACTCCCGGCTTGAACATGTGGGAACCCAATTTGCCCCCAAGCCACGCCAAGCCAGGCGCCTGTGTGCTCCCGCGCCTCGTCTTTCTGCAATCAGCACCCTCCTCCCTCCAGCTAGAGCAGTGATTTTTTTTTTTTTTTGGTTAATGCACCAGTATCTCAAAATTTCCCCCAGTGAAAACTGTAAAGTAAATAATGGAGTCAGGGTGGACAACACCATGTAAATATGTAAAATTTATTCTAGCAGGGTACCCGTAGTATGTATAATGAATTCCATGGAAATAATGTTATTGTGAGTATGTGCACCCAGTGTGTCTTGTAAAGCCTGTATAAAGGTAAGGGCAGTATCGCCCTTTTGAGTTAAATGTCACACCTTAGGAAATGCTACTGTCAGTCATTGTTTGCAGATGTGAGGATGGTACAGTGCTCAAGGATGTGCAGTCAAGTTGATGCCTAGCCCTGTATATAGAAGAATTTAGTCCCTGTACCAATATCGGCTTGTTCTGTCCTCCGTCCAGCTGTATGAGCAGGCCGATTTTCTCTTAATCGACCCTCGAAGCGGGAGTTTTTTTTTTTTCCGGCCCGAACCGGCAATGTTCTAATTTTATATGTAAATGTCAGGTGACCGGAAGCCAGTTTCCCCTGGGTAACCATTGCCTGTTTGCTCGTTTACACCTTCGTGCCTGCCAGTATTGTCGTGTCGAGACGACACGCGGTAGGTGGCCGAGCGGATGTAAACAGCCTATTCTGAGACCCTTTCAAACTGCGCGGCACTACGGTGCTGCCATCTATAGGCCTATCAAGGTCAGGCTGGCCAGCCATGTTTCTTCCTCACTCTGGTGGCCTACCTACCCGAAACAGGTCCTACCCTAGCTGGCTCCCGGGTCCCCTCACGCTCTGCCCCGTGTATACCTACACCTTTCCATTAATAAACTGAGTCTAGTCATCAGCCGTATCTCTACACCTATGCTACCATTCTACTGCACTAGACGTAAGAAGTAAGCCAAGAGTAGTAATAACATCACTGCTCTCCTCACTCGCTGCTCTCCTCACTCGCTGCTCTCCTCACCCACTGCTCTCCTCACCCACTGCTCTCCTCACCCACTGCTCTCCTCCACCCACTGCTCTCCTCCACCCACTGCTCTCCTCCACCCACTGCCTCCTCCACCCACTGCCTCCTCCACCCACTGCCTCCTCCACTCAATGCCTCCTCCACTCAATGCCTCCTCCACTCAATGCCACCATACCTCACTGCCTCCCTCAATGTTAGTAAGAACACAGGACACTGATTCATGTCTCCTGGACATGTTTAGTGGGTGAGGTGAATGACATGATACAACACACTACATTAGTTTAGTGATATTTAATGTAATATTGGTTAAATATTAAATGGTACTGTAATGAGTGATCGCATCAAGTGAAAACACACAGAGATCATCGTCTCCAATCGCATGAGTGAATTTTAAGCGAGTTCCTGGTAGCAGTAACGCTGCCATGTATAAGTGAAATTACACATAGTGAATCCACATAAAGCGAGGGGAACATTTATAGACATTGTACTCATGTAGGATGGATAAAAGTGTCTTCTTTGAAGATGGGTAGCTGTTGCAGTTGCAGTGTCTTTGAAGATGGGTAGCTGTTGCAGTTGCAGTGTCTTTGAAGATGGGTAGCTGTTGCAGTTGTAGAGTCTTCTTTGAAGAAGGGTAGCTGTTGCAGTTGTTGTTCTTGAAAATAATACCTGTGGAATTAGTAAAAGAACAAATGAAAGGAAGGAGGATGACCTCAACAGCAAGTATTAAGGTGAGTATGTCTGAAAGCAGTAGTAGGCTCATCATCTACAATTTGTAATTTTCTAGTTTTCTGCTCAAGTATCATTAACTTGCACTACATGTATCCCATCATGCCAAAAATGTCAAGTGACACTTGGGCCAGTTGCTGTCAAGATTACTTGGCTAGCAGGGTAAAAAATTATGACCAGGTGCATGGGCCATACACCTCATGTAGAGGTAACAGAACCCATCATGGAGACTTCCTATAAATATACATAAGGTCGATAAGTATCACGTACAGGATCTGAAGCAGCAGTACTGTCATTGTCTTAATTGTAGACCAAGGAAAAAGGCATCACGTAGAGCAAAGATGCTTGTAAATTTCTTTTTTTTTGAGTTAGGTGAAACCAGAGCCCAAGTGAGGGACAAAACAGAGGAATCAGTAATAATACTCAATATTGTACCTGGCAAATTTCTTGCCTTCTCACTCTAACATATATCCTCAGTTACCAAGAAACATGAATAGTTTACATACATCACTGTAGAAGACACAGGAATATTTGATAACAGTGTAATATCTTGTAGTTCCTACTCCATAGTGTTGTTCATCACTACATCATATTATAACACGCTACATCTTAGTTACCCTCATACTCATTCTCACTGCTATTTCTTATTTGTAACAACCAAGCACAAATATTGAAAAATTATAATTACAGTCTCTCCTCACTTAACGACAGAGTTCCATTCCTAAGACCACGTTAGTAAGCGAGGAGCATATTAGTATAATGGGAGTGGGTTTGTGTCAACCATCTTTGATATTGTTTTAATGTCACCTTTGCACCATTTATAACATTTTTAGTATATTTTTAAATGTTTATACAGTAGTGTACTGCATATTGTAATAAACAGAATAGAGGAAATCAGCTCTAATATACATTATTTAGGTATGCACACTAGTCAGAGAGCCCAACGTAAGTCAGAGTCGTTGGTAAACAAGTATGTCGCTAAGTGAGGAGAGGCTGTAGTGTGGATACCTCACTGCAGAAACCATGGGAGTGTGTAATAACTGGTGGATGCTACTCCATGTGATGTCAGTGATCACAAAAACTTTTCACAACACTTGGCATCTTCCTCGCTTTCTCATTTTAAATTATTTATTTATCACCAAACACAATTATTATACCTTTGATGATGAGTTTCGAGTCTCACTACTCTTGGAGCCCAGCCATGAGCCAGGCTCATTTATAAAATAACTGTAGTACACATTTTGTCTTATAAATTGCAGGAATTTGGAATTACAGTACAGCAGGCCCTTGATAAAAACAAGTCTCCATAAAGCGAATATTGACTAAAATGTACAAAAAAAAAAAAAAAACTTGCCAAACAAAGGTTCAGCAGGTATGTTCAATGGGGTGTCTGATTAAAACAGCCATGAAGCATTACTGTTCAGGTCAGTTATACGCTCGATAAAATGGACCAAGGTTGCTTAATCGTAAGTTTGTCTAGTCTAGTCAGTTTTCATTGTTCCTGGGCAGTAGGGCCAGTGACTTGGCCCAAGTCAGTTTATTATTGTCTGTGTGTACGCTCACACTAATGTCATTTCATCTCCAATTTTCCCTGGATTTACAGTGTTTTTAATCATTTAAGTACCTTGTAAGGTATTAACCCTTTGACTGTCGGAGGCCCCATTCTGAAACTGTCATTCTATGTCGAAAATTTTGGAAAAAAAAAAAATTATTTTTCTTATGAAATGATAGAGAATCTTTTCCGATTGTAATGACACCAAAAGTATGAAATTTGATTAAAAACTTACGGAATTACGCTTCGCAAGTTAGCGATGTCAGTGATATATACGCATCGGCGATTTCGCCGAATTTGAGCCCTATTTTAGGCCAATTCCATTGGGACAGTCGACCAAACTCATAGCTATTTCTTTAGAACTCCATTTGTTCTATCAATTGAGTACAAGAAATCACCAATTTACCGATTTCAACTACCCAATAAAGTGGTCAGAAAATGGCAATTTGCCAATTTCATGCAAAATAAAAAGATGTCAATTTCAAAATAGGGTCCAGAATAAAAATGCAGACATCCCTAGCACTAAAATAAGATGTTATCTGTTCATTAGTCATGTCTTTAGGCCCCTCTTACATTACTTTGCTTTCTATTTTGATTTTTTATTCATACAAAAAATAGAAGATTTATTGTTATGCAGACTATTGCATTATTGTAAAAACTGTATAAATAATATCTGTGCACTTGTGAAAGAATATTAGACTCACCAGTTGATGTGTATTGGACGCATGGTGTGATTTGTTTACTTTTAAACATTGGCAAAAATCGAACATTTCCGCTACTTTGAGCTCAATTTCAAGATCGTTTACATCATGAAACTAATCAAAATCATCTCTATTCCTGTAATATGTTTCCCATTCTATCAAATGAGACCATGAAAAAGAGAATACAACCATAAATACTATACGAAAACACACCTCAAAGACGGCGTTTTAATTAAAAAAAACGGTCGGAGTTTTTTTTTTCTCATTATGTACTGCTTGCTGCAGGATTTTTTTTATACTGCGCACACTGACCACACAGACCCATTCTCTCACATGTGGGCCTACCAGCTTTCTCCTGCTATACTTGAGGCCGCTAGAATTTAGGCGTATAAATACGTCCGAAACATTGGCTCGTAAGACGTAAATATACGTCCGAAACAGTCAAAGGGTTAACAATGACATCTTATGCAAGTGATGGCACCAAGAAGCATGTGACCTTGACTGTTAAGCAGAAACTTGAATTAATGTGGAAGCTGGAGGCTGGTGTTTCAGTGGTCTGGGTGTATGAGGAGAATGGTGTAGCAAAACAAAGTGCCTGACATTCATAGAAGAAAGAATAGCTTTCAGAATATGCTATAAGGTACAGTGTAAATGCTAGCCTAAAAGGTCCTTCAGTTATTCCTAAGAAGTGAATGAAAATGGCCAAAAGATTTAAGGGTTGAAGCAGCAGCCAATAAATAGAATGCTCAGCAGCACACTGCTGGTGTTAATATTCATTCTCTCAAGCTTCACTCTGTAACTAAAAAGCTAGCAAGCCATACGAGCATAGAATTTGGGGCAGGTGATGGTTGACTTTGGTGCTTATGTAAACACTATGGCTTAACAGGAAAACTTGTAGCGAGGCTGGCAGTGCACCCACAGAAGAAACTGAGCCGTTCAGATTACTAAATGATGTGAAGTAAAGTTAATACATCCTTCTATCTCGACTCTATAATGCTAAAGAAACTGGTCTGGTTGCCAATCGTTACTTTCTCACACTCTAGTTTTTCAGCATAAGGAAAAGCCACCAGACCATGGGCTCAGCAAAGGCCATTCATTAAAGACCACTTCTCAGTATTATGCCGTAGTAATGCTAAGGGTATGCATCGCTTGAAGCTGGCAGTCACTGGAAAATCAGCACAGCCATGGTATTTAAAGGATTGGTACTGCTAGAGCTTTACAGCTCCTCTGACTCAGATTAAATTATTCTGGGTCACCATTAGACCACATGGGAAACTGTGCACATGTAAGCTCATCTATCCCCAGAAAAGGTAAGAAAATTTTCTGTACTGTACTTTAGTTCATTTTTCAGGTAAGGCTGTATTGCACAGTACTGTGGTGTAATACTGTACTGTACACTAATTTATTCCAGCAGACAAAGTCTGTTTTATTGGGCATTTGCTCATATCTGGTAGTCAAGCAATTAAGTGGAAACCTTCAATATATAATGGATTTTCACTAAAGGAGACATTCCCTTCCCCTCATTAGTCCATTTTATGAAGGGTTCACTGTACTGCACATTACAAGGTATGAAAAAGTATTGTCAGTCCAAGCTTTAACTGACACAGTATTTCCTCTCCAATTGTTTTGAAACAAGTGATATAATAATTTAAATAATATGTGAAAATTTGTAATGCATTACAAAACTGGGCCTTAAAACATGGTTTTAATAATGTATGCATTGCCATCATTGCTGTTATGATAAACTTTTATCTTTAGTTTGCCACAGCATCATAATCAGAATTATTAAATGGCCGTTGTAATTTTTTAAGGCTTGCAAGCAGTGGAGGTGACTAGTTATTGGCCTATAACTTTTAAGGCTTAATTTCTGTTATGTAGGACTACAATGGATATCTTGCTTGACACCATTTAGGCCACAGATGATACTGCAATCTCAATTAGTTATCATACCAACACAAGAAAATTATAAAAATTAATTATCAAGTACAGGTCGACCATCACTAATCCGGCATCATTGGAACCTGTAGTGTGCCGGATTAGTGAGTTTGATGGATTACAGAGTGGTTAGGTTAGAATACACTTAACCTATCAATAGAGACTCTTTCTGCTACATCTTCCTCATTTTCATCACTGCTTTCTCTTCCACTGGCTTGTTGATGTGGATTTACAACCATCTGCACAATTTCTGAGTCAGTATAATGATGAAATTTGAGTCAGTATAATGATGAAATTTGAGTCAGTATAATGATGAAATTTGAGTCAGTATAATGATGAAATTTGAGTCAGTATAATGATGAAATTTGAGTCAGTATAATGATGAAATTTGAGTCAGTATAATGATGAAATTTGAGTCAGTATAATGATGAAATTTGAGTCAGTATAATGATGAAATTTGAGTCAGTATAATGATGAAATTTGAGTCAGTATAATGATGAAATTTGAGTCAGTATAATGATGAAATTTGAGTCAGTATAATGATGAAATTTGAGTCAGTATAATGATGAAATTTGAGTCAGTATAATGATGAAATTTGAGTCAGTATAATGATGAAATTTGAGTCAGTATAATGATGAAATTTGAGTCAGTATAATGATGAAATTTGAGTCAGTATAATGATGAAATTTGAGTCAGTATAATGATGAAATTTGAGTCAGTATAATGATGAAATTTGAAATTATGCTAGCCGAAATTAGTGCCAGATTACTGATGGAACTGGATAACTGATTGCCGGATTAATGATGGCTGACCTGTATAAAGCCTAGCTGAGGGTAAATAATATAATGGATCTCATGACTGCTCTGGGTGAACACCAAGAAATGCACCGCAGGTGCTGCTCCCCTCTCTCATCACACGACTGTTGGTGATACCAAACCAAATTTAATAGTCCGGGAGAACATACATTTCAAGGAAAAAGTTTTTTTACACTTTTCTTACACAAGAACATAAGAAAGAAGGAGCACTGCAGCAGGATTATGGCCCATGCTAGGCAGGTCTTACGGGTTCAACTGTAAGAGAAAACTTTTACTAGCATTTTGAAATTATCAATTCACCACCATGAATTTCTGGTTTAACAGGGTCAGGATACAGAGATTCAACTGTATTTGCATTCAGTATAAAAAATGGGGTTACAAAGAAGTTACTATGATACTACTAAGGAACACAGCTTGAATGGTTATAAAGCAAAGGCATTTATCATCATGAATAGATGAAAGATGAAACTAAATTCAATGGTTTGTTAGGTTTAAAGCCTATCAAATAAATGACAGCCAGTAAGGCTGCACGTCAACTGTACACCACCACTTAAGAATATTTTAATCCCTAAGATAATGAGGAAAGCAAACTCTTGGTGTATATATGCTAAAAACATAAGTAAACACAAACAGCAACATTTGGTGACTTATGGCTGACCAAAGTAAGAAGTGATTAGAAAAATAAACACATAAGCAGTATAATGTGATCCTTTATTGACAACGTTTCGCCCACGCAGTGGGCTTCATCGACTCACAAACTGATCTACCTGAAAAAAGAGTAACATGAGTACAGTGGTACCTCGACTTACGATGGTCCCCAAACTCACCCTTTTATGTAAGTTTATTTTTTTAAATGCTTTTGTAAGTGTAATTTTGGGTCTAAAGGACTAGTCTATTTTACAACATTTCTTAAGGAGATAAATTCGTTTGGTAATGGCACTTGAACAGCATTCTGGAATGAAAAATATTGTAAGTCGAGGTACCACTGTATTTATAAGATTTAGTCAGGTGGAGAAGAAGTTTTAAAGTCTATCGAAAACCTACCAATCAACACGATCTTCTCCACTTCTACTCTCACCACGACACCAAAACTAAACGTGGTGTAATTATAGGCTTTTTCCTGCGCGCACTCAGAATCTGCAGCAGTGAGTTCCTTGAAGAAGAATGCTCCCTCATTGAACAAGTTTTTTCCAAACTTCACTATCCTCGTCACTTCATTAGAGACTGTAGACGATGCGCATTAAACATCTTCAACACACCCAGAGAAGACACTGCTGAGAAGAGATACATAGGCCTCCCCACCAACTCCATTTCCAAACACGTTTCCAACATTTTTTCCAATACCTCATTCCGAGTATCCACCTCCACATCCACCACCATCAAGGACATTACCAGTAACAGACAGGACAAGCTTCAATCCACTGCAGGGGTATACACAATCTCTTGTAATGGCTGCAGCAAATTATACGTCGGCGAAACATCCAGAGACCTCCAAACACGCATTTCAGAACACCAGTACGCAGGCAGATCTGACGACTCAAAGGAATGCCTGTGTTCAACACCGAAATTCACACAACCATTTAATCAACTACAGAAACGCAAGACTCATCGCCAGAGAAGACAACACTCAATACCGAAGAATCCTAGAATCATCACTTATCTGCATATCAAACAACTTCAACCAGAACAACGGCTTCTACAACATAGCTGAACCTATTGCCAAGAAACTTCTTCATCGCTATCCCACATAGAACTCAAGAATGGAAAACTGCAGGTCCTTTAAGTCACACAAGGTTTTAAACTATCACCCTACTTTGAAGACTGTCACATGCAGAATTCTCCACCTGACCCAGCATTCTCCACCTGACTAAATCTTATAAATACTCATGTTACTCTTTTTTCCAGGTAGATCTGTTTGTGACTCGATAAAGCCCACTGCGTGGGCGAAACGTTGTCAATAAAGGATCACATTATACTGCTTATGTGTTTATTTTTCCATTGTGTCGGTATTTTATACCATTTATTTCCAAGAAGTGATTAGGGATGAAATCTACAAGAATGCAGAGAGTGAGACTACCAATATTGAACACATGGAGACTTGTGCATTTGAAGCTCGATACCCATTAGCTTTGCTAATGTATTTGATAAAATTATTGCCATGTATGGAAAGGTATAATTTGGATGTGGTCTACTACATAGTTATTTTACAGTTCCAGGCTCAAGTTGTGATATACTACTAAAATATAAAGAGTTCAGAACTTCTACAAGTCCCCAACATACATCTAGATGATAGGACGATCAAGAAAGGCATTATCCTCATCATTTGTTGATTAACTACAGTCTATAAAATATACACTCCAGTGACTTGATATATTTTACTAGATTAGGTATGCACCCCAAAAATTTCTCAAGACTCTCCATACAATGATATGGTTCTCTCCTGAATGAACCCTCAAACATATATTATTTTTCTCAAAGGAGTATGGTTGATTGAGTAGTTTTAATAGTTTAATATGAACCGACAGTTCCCTCGCTAAAAAAATGTTGATTCATATTTCAAGCCAAGCTAATTCTAGAGTATAACCAGACACCTATTAACTCTGTGTAAAAATCCAACATTTTCACAAATATTCAGCCAAATGAGAGATTCGTCATTCTGTTACATAGAATATGGTAGGGATTCCAGACCTAAATATTGATTTACTTATAAATACTGCTCTGCTCTCCTTTTCTATTTCTCTTCTGAATGAAGTCTCATATGTTTTAGTAAATTTGAATTTTGTGAAAATTCTTTTAGACACTCAGAACACTGGAAAGGTTTCTCCCCTGTATGAACTCTCTTATGTTGTTCTAAAGCCGACTTATGAGAAAAGGTTTTATAGCACACCGAACATTGATATGGTTTCTCTCCAGTATGAACTCTCATATGTTTTACTAAAACTGATTTATCTGAAAAGTCTCTTTGGCACTCTGAACACTGATATGGTTTCTCTCCTGTATGAACTCTCATATGCTTTACTAGAGCTGATTTGTGTGAAAATTCTCTTAGACATTCTGGGCAATGATAGGGTTTCTCTCTTGTATGAACTCTCAGATGCTGTACTAGATGGGAATTTTGTGAAAAACCTTTTTGACATTCTGGACACCGATATGGTTTCTCTCCAGTATGAACTCTTATATGTTTAATGAGAGCTGATTTATGTGAAAAGTCTTTTAGACACATTGAACAATGATGAGGTTTCTCTCCTGTGTGAACTCTCATATGCTGTATTAGATGTGAATTTTGTGAAAAGACTTTTAAACATTCTGAACACTGATAGGGTTTCTCTCCAGTATGTATTCTTGTATGTTTAACTAGATCTGATTTGTGTGAGAAGTCTTTTAAGCACACAGAACATAAATATTGCTTCTTTTCTGTTTGGACATCTGTGTGCTTTTCTACAGACAATTTATTTTTACAGTTTTTTAGGCACACTGAAGACTGATCTGGTTTCCTTTCTTGATGAATTAATAAATGCTCTTCTAGCTCTAGTTTATCTGAAAACTCTTTCAGACAATCTGAACACTGATATTGTTGCTTTCCTTTATGAATTTGTAAGTGTTGCACCAAATCTTTTTTATTGGAAAGAGTTGTCTTACACAATGAACACTGATAGGGTTTCTTTCCTGCAGCAATAAATGAATCACTGGGCGAGAAATGCCTCTGGAACCGTAGCAACGAGGTCATATTCCTGCATTAACTCTCGTATGTTTTACCAGGGCTGTCTTATCTTAAAATTCTTTTACACGGAACAATGATAGTGACACTCTCATATATTTTACATTAAACCCTCGATATAACGGACCTTGGCACAATGGACTTGTAAAATTATGGGCAAAATCTACTATTTTCAATGTTTATTGCAGTATATCTGTAAATTGTGTGAATACTATTCTATTAGGTATAGAGTATTTTATTGCACTTTTTTACTATTTTTTAACATTCTGATGTAATGAACACCCCTATTAGTCCGTTATATCGAGGGTTTTACTGTACTTTTTTTAAACACAATGAATACTTGTGTGCCATAAGATGAAACATCATGTTTTACTCTAAGAGAATCAGAGAAAAGCCACTTAAAGCTCTGTCAATTCAGATATAGCTTTTCTTCTTATTTATTTTTATACAAACACTGAAACTTTTGTCTTCTGTATCAATGATTTCTTTATCATTACAGATTTTCATGCATTTCTTTTACTTACTTTCACAAATTATTTGAAATATTTGAACACTTGTTAATTATACTCAACTACACCAAGGCCAGACTGAGTGTGACCAACACATAAGAAAAACTACTTGACATGTCCAAGTGGGAGCAGGTTGCAAGAAATGTGTCTGTAACAACTCAGGAGTGGCTGAGCTACTGCACTGGAGGATTTCCTAGAGTGTGATGCTCCTTCTTCTTCCTGAAGTTGTTATGCTGTATCTGGAAAGTTGTATAAGATAAACATATTTCTCATCAAGAGCAAAATGCTTCAACACATTTTTTCTGCATTATTCAACTGTTTTTTTATAAATGCCTCCATACCTCAAACTGGATTTTTGGAAAAAATGAAAATTATAATTTTGCTGCATAAAGTAGCTGGGCATGTCAAATTTATTGTCTTAAGATTAACTTCCATAAGAGTCACCTCATAATCTTTATATGAAAGGCACTTACAATACTGATTTTATATTTTCTATACAAACTCTTCTCTGATATTTTAATATGGGAATTTTTTTTTCCAAAGATTTGGGTTCTTTAGCCCAAATGTGTATCTTATTTTTTATTCCATCATTAAAATAAATTTGTAAAATAAATGTTAAAGAAATAAAATCCCTCAAATATTCTGTCTCCATGAAAGACTGAAGCAATTTCTTAAGAGTTTGAAGTAAAAATTTCTAAGATTTTGACACAACACTGAGACTGATGTTTCTATTATCCTATATTATACAATGTGTTTAAGACACAAGGCAAAACTTGTGTTAGAAATAAGCATGTAAATGCACACTTGTGGATACACTCATACACACACACAAAAGCATGCATGCATTCACAAAAGCAAGCATGCACACATATGCACTCACAAAAACACAGGAGCCAAGTCTCAACCCTGCAAACACTTGATTACAAACTTACTTGCTCACCCTCTCCCACATGCACGCACATGCACACACACGCATGTACACGCATGCACACACATACATATATATATATACACAGTAGACCCTTATAGTATTACACAGATTTATATGGCACGTTTTGGTTATTACACTACTGAAAAATTGCGGCATAATTTTATACAACACTTCGTAAAATTAACTTAACATGGTTCAGTTTGCGGAAGGGGAAAAAAATGGATGGACTCTGACTCCAACCTGCCAGTACCAAGCTTCTGGAATAAATTTAACATTGCAGAAGCCATCAGCTATGCTAGAAGTGCATGGAATGAAGTACAGTGGACCCCCGTCTAACGAGCACCCCTGAAATCATACAATTATGTAAGTACAGTGGACCCTTGAAAATTGTGATTAATCCGTTCCTGAGAGGCTGCCTATTTTCAAAATGGACGATTTTCAAAACCATTTTCCCCATAAGAAATAATGTAAATCAAATTAATCCGTTCCAGACACCCAAAAGTATGTAAAAATATTTTTTTTACACATTAAATGTACATTTATCTACACACAAAACAATGAGATATATACTGTACATAGTATAAAATAGTAATAAATTGACACTTACCGTTATTGAAGAGTTGTTGATGTGTGGAAGAAGGAAGGAGGGGAGAAGGTGGTGGAGGTGTTGCTAGTGTTTGGAAGGGGAATCCCCTTCCATGAACACTTCAGGTACCAAGTCCTTTTCTGGGGTTACTTCCCTTCTTTGTTTTTTAATGCCACTAGGACCAGGTTGAGAGTCACTGGACTTCTGTCTCACAAAATAACTGTCCAAAAAGGTCTGTTTCTGGCGGTTCTTTAAAATGTCCCTAAAATGTGACAAGACAGTGTCATTGAACATGTCACATACACGGCCTGCAACAGCTTTGTCAGGGTGATGCTCCTCCACCAATTTTTCCATCCTAGTCCACATTGTACACATCTCCTTAATCTCTGAAGAAAGCAACTTCTTCCTTCTCCCTTCCTCCTCCTCTGAAGCAATTTCCTGAGCTTTGGTCTGTTGTTCTTGCAGTTGAAGGTCTTGCAGCTCTTCAGTGGTTAGTTCTTATCGTGGTCCACCAGCAACTCTTCCACATCCTCACCACTAACCTCCATCCCCATGGATGTCCCCAATTCCACAATTTTTTCCACAACTGGCATAGGGCTGTCAGAGTCATCCCCAAACCCTTCAAAATCCACTCTTTTCAACACAATCTGGCCACAGTGGTCTCCAAGCAGAGTTCATTGTCCTGGGAGTCACTTCCTGCCAAGCCTTACCTATAAGGCGTATGCAATGCACGATATTGAAGTGATCTTTCCAGACCTCTCTTAGGGTCAAAGTACTGCCTGAGGTTATGTCAAAACAACTTTGAAACATGGCTCTGGTGTAGAGTTTTTTTGAAGTTTGAAATGACCTGCTGGTCCATGGGCTGGAGGAGAGGAGTGGTATTAGGGGGCAAGAACTTCACTTTGATGAACCTAAAATCCTTCACCATTTGCTCTTCCATGTCTGGAGGATGACCAGGAGCATTGTCCATTACCAGGAGGCACTTAAGTGGCAATTTATTTTCCAGGAGGTATTTCTTCACACTGGAGCCAAACACTTCATTGAACCAATCAAGGAAAATTTCCCTCGTGACCCATGCCTTACTGTTAGCCTTCCAAAACACACACAAATTAGCCTTGGCAACACTGTACTTCTTGAACACTCTGGGATTTTCAGAGTGATACACGAGTAAAGGCTTCACTTTGAAATCACCACTAGCATTGCCACACAACATGAGAGTTAGCCTGTCTTTCATAGGCGTGTGTCCTCGCAGTGGCTTTTCCTCCTGAGTAATGTAGGTCCTCTTTGGCATTTTCTTCCAAAAGAGGCCTGTTTCATCACAATTGAACACTTGTTGGGGTTTGAATTGTTCAGACTCTATGTACCCCTTGAATTCATGAACAAATTTTTCAGTTGCACATTTGTCAGAACTTGCAGCCTCTCCATGCCTTACAACATTGTGTATGCCACTTCGTTTCTTGAAATTTTTGAACCAGCCTTTGCTGGCCTTGAATTCATCAACATCAGCACTCGTTCCAGGACTTTTCTTTATGAGATCGTCATGCAACTGCCTTGCCTTTTTGCAAATTATTGACTGTGTAACACTATCTCCTGCTAACTCTTTTTGTCTGATCCACAAAAGCAACAACTTCTCAACTTCTTCGATTCTTTGCGATCTCATTTTGATAGCATATTCACCCCTTTCGCAACATCAGCTTCCTTGATTTCCTTTTTCTTCAACAAGATGGAAGTGATAGTTGAATGGGCCTTCCCATACATCTTGGAAAGCTCCGCCACACGTACACCACTTTCATATTTTTCTATGATCTCTTTCTTAACTTCTACTGTGTTTCTCACTTTCTTTGCTACAGGGCTGGCACTAGGAGCTTTCTTTGGACCCATGGTAGCTTATTTAGTAGTTGCAAGCACTAAAACGAATGGAATATTGACAAACTGTATGGTATGAATGCGTAGGTAGCGGCGTGGGTGGTGGTCACTCGCTGGTAAACAATGGCACACTGACGCTCAATGTGTTTATGTGCCCAGGCGGCGGGGAGGCCATGCAGACGCGTTTCAGACGACCGGCGATTTTCAAGGAAATGGACGATTTTCAAGTCTATTTTTTGCCAAAAAAAAAAAGTTGATGATTTTCAAATTCGCCGATTCTCAAGGGAGACGATTTTCAAGGGTCCACTGTATAATATTGTAAGTGGTTGTGGAAGTGTATTTTTGGGGGTCTGAAATAGACTAACCTACGTGACATTATTTCTTAAGGAAGTAAATTCATTCGGTAATGGCACTTGAGCAGGCTTCTGGAATGAATTTTGCTCGTTAGGCGGGGGTCCACTGTACTCCAATCAACATTAAATGCAGGCTGGGGAAAGTTATGGCCTTCTGTAGTGAATTCTTTCACTGGTTTTCCCTTGTTTGAGAGTCAAGTTCAGGAAATTGTTCAGCTAGCAAGGAGATTACCAGGTGATGGCTTTGAAGATATGAAGGAAGAAGATGTGAATGAGCTCTTAGATGATGATGATGAAGACAGGAGTCCAAAGGAAATGTTGCCCGAGTTAACATTGCAGCAGTTACGTGAGCAGTTTCATGTTGCTGCTAAACCAGCAGACTTTTTCAGTGAAGAGGACCCTGACAAATCTAGAAGCAGTGCTTTGAAACGGAATCTAGAGCAGCTGATGATGCCTTAACGTCAGAGGTATAATGTACTGCAGGGTAAAAGAAGCCAGAGATCCATTACAGAATTTACACACACTCCAATACAACCATGAACTTTAGTACCAGAACCTCAACTATCCACTTCTGCTGACAACCAACAACCATCCATCTCAGCCCAGTAGGGCCACGCCATGCATCTCCACTCTCTTCACAATCACTGACATACACCAGCACCTACAATTTAAGGTAAATAATAATATTTCTTCTTTTTCTTTTTAGTAAATCTATAGAGGAAAAGGGGTTACTAGCCCATTGTTCCCGGCATTTTAGTTGACTTTTACAACACGCATGGCTTACGGAGGAAAGATTCTTAATCCACTTCCCCATGGATATGAAAGGAAAAGCAATAAGAACAAGAACTATTAAGATAAAATCAAAGAAAACTCAGATGAGTGTGTATACATAAACGTGTACATGTATGTGTAGCGTGACCTAAGTGTAAGTAGAAGTTGCAAGACGTACCTGAAATCTTGCATGTTTAACAGACAGAAAAAAAGACACCAGCAATCCTACCATCATGTAAAACAAATACAGGCTTTCGTTTTACACTCACTTGGCAGGACGGTAGTACCTCCCTGGGTGGTTGCTGACTACCAACCTACTACCTACAAGAAAAAATTTTGGAGTGAGATAAACAAGGTAAGAAAGCCTAGGGAATGAATGGATTTGTCAGTTAAAAACAGAGTAGGGGAGTTAGTAGATGGGGAGCTGGAGGTATTGGGTAGATGGCGGGAATATTTTGAGGAACTTTTAAATGTCGATGAAAAAAAGGAGGCGGTAATTTCATGTCTGGTCAGGGAGGTACAACATCATTTAGGAATGAAGAAGAGCAGGATGTGAGTGTGGGGGAGGTGCATGAGGCATTACGCAGAATGAAAGGGGGTAAAGCAGCTGGAAGTGACGGGATCATGACAGAAATGTTAAAAGCAGGGGGTTCTATAGTGTTGGAGTGGTTGGTATTTTTGTTTAATAAATGTATGAAAGAGGGGAAGGTACCTAGGGATTGGCAGAGAGCATGTATAGTTCCTTTATATAAAGGGAAGGGGGATAAAAGAGAGTGTAAGAATTATAGGGAATAAGTTTACAGAGTATACCAGGTAAAGTGTATGGCAGGGTTATTAATAATAATAATAATAATATTTTTATTTGGACATGATACAAAGAATTACATTTGGTTATTGAGATTACATGAGGTGTACATGCCAAAAGCCCATAGTATTAGAGGTAAGACAGAGAGTAGGATTGCAGATGAGCAAGGAGGCTTTAGAGTGGGTAGGGGATGTGTAGATCAAGTGTTTACAGTGAAGCATGTATGTGAACAGTATTTAGATAAAGGCAGAGAAGTTTTCATTGCATTTATGGATTTAGAAAAGGCATATGATAGAGTGGATAGGGAAGCAATGTGGCAAATGTTGCACGTGTATGGAATAGGTAGTAAGTTACTGAAGGCTGTAAAGAGTTTTTATGAGGATAGTGAGGCTCAGGTTAGGGTGTGTAGGAGAGAGGGAGATTACTTCCTGGTAAAAATAGGTCTTAGACAGGGATGTGTAATGTCACCATGGTTGTTTAATATATTTATAGATGGGGTTGTAAAAGAAGTAAATGCTAGGGTGTTGGGGAGAGGGGTGGGATTAAAGTATGGGGAATTAAATGCAAAATGGGAGTTGACACAGTTACTTTTTGCTGATGATACTGTGCTTATGGGAGATTCTAAAGAAAAGTTGCAAAGGTTAGTGGACGAGTTTGGGAGAGTGTGTAAAGGTAGAAAGTTGAAAGTGAACATAGATAAGAGTAAGGTGATGAGGGTATCAAACGATTTAAATAAAGAAAAATTGGATATCACATTGGAGAGAGGGATTATGGAAGTAAATGTTTTCAGATATTTGGGAGTTGACGTGTCAGTGGATGGGTTTATGAAGGATAAGGTTAACCATAGAATTGATGAAGGAAAAAAGGCGAGTGGTGCGTTGAGGTATCTGTGGAGACAAAAAAACGTTATCCATGGAGGCAAAGAAGGGAATGTACGAAAGTATAGTGGTACCAACACTCTTATATGGGTGTGAAGCATGGGTTGCAAATGCTGCAGCGAGGAGGAGGCTGGAGGCAGTGGAGATGTTCTGTCTAAGGGCAATGTGTGGTGTAAATATTATGCAGAAAATTCTTAAAGTGGAAATTAGGAGAAGGTGTGGAGTTACTAAAAGTATTTGTCAGAGGGCTGAAGAGGGGTTGTTGAGGTGGTGTGGTCATTTAGAGAGAATGGATCAAAGTAGAATGACTTGGAGAGCGTATAAATCTGTAGGGAGAAGGAAGGTAGGGGTCGTCCTAGAAAGGTTGGAGGGAAGGGGTAAAGGAGGTTTTGTGGGCGGTGGGCTTGGACTTCCAGCAAGCATGTGTGAGCGTGTTAGATAGGAGTGAATGGAGACAAATGGTATTTGGGACCTGACGATCTGTTGGAGTGTGAGCAGGGTAACATTTTGTGAAGAGATTCAGGGAAACTGGTTAATTGATTTCGTTGGACTTGAGTCCTGGAAATGGGAAGTACAATGCCTGCACTTTAAAGGAGGGGTCTGGTATAGTGACAGCTGGGAGGGACTATTCTCAGCTGTCGTATCTGAGTGCCTCTGCAAAGACAGTGATTATGTATGAGTGTGGTGAAAGTGTTGAATGATGATGAAAGTATTTTCTTTTTGGGGATTTTCTTTCTTTTTGGGTCACCCTGCCTCGGTGGGAGATGGCCGACTTGTTGAGAGAAAAAAAAAATAATAATAATATTTCTGTTGCATTTATAGTCTAAAGCAACAAAAACAACATCATCATTTTTATTTTTGTAAGATCTGGATCTCTAAAACAAAGATGATTGGCTTTTTGGGGGATCCTAGGAATGTAATCCTATTTTCCGCCAAAGTTCTTCAGTTTATATAACACAATATCTAACACCGCATTTTCAGGAACGTAACTACAGTGTAATACTAAGGGTCTACTGTATACTATATATATATATGTACCGTGCCGAATAGGTAAAACTGGTCAATTAGCAAGAACTCATTTAAAATTAAGTCCATTATAAAATTTTCTCTTATACATTTAAAGGTATAATTTTTCATTTAAGTTAATGTAAAAATTAATAATTTTGTACCAAAAGAACCTTGGAAAACTTACCTAACCTTATTATAACAAGAACAATTAAATTCAGCCTAATCCAACTAAATATATTTTAGATAAGTTTACAATAATTTAATAATAAACAAACACAATGAAATATATTTTTTTCGTTAGGTTCAGAATGATTTTTGCGAAATTATTGCATATGTACATAAATTTTTGCTTGCCTTATGTGGCAAGAATAGCGTTGCTATTTAACCCTTTCACTGTCAGGACCCCTGCTCACAAACTTGCTCTCAGTGTCAAAGTATTTAAAAAAAAGAATTATTTTTTCTTATGAAATGATAGAGAAAATTTCCCGGATGGTAATGACACCAAAAGTATGAAATTTTATGGAAAACTTCTGGAATTACACTCTCGCGAAGTTAACAGTCTTGGTGATATTTACGCATCGGCGATTTCGAACACTTTGAGCCTTATTTTCAGCCAATTCCATCATGCCAGTCAACCAAACTCATAGCTATTTCGCTAGAACTCCATTTGTTCTATCGATTGAGTACAAGAAACCACCCATTTACCAATTTCAACTACCCAATAAAGTGATCAGAAATTTGTAATTTGGCCAATTTCATACACAATTCAAGTAAGGTCAATTTCAAAATAGGGTCCAGAATTAACAATACAAACATTCCTAGCACTAAAATAACATTTTCTCTGTTCATCAGTTACATCTTCATGCCCCTCTTATATTAAGTTTGCTTTCCATTTTGAATTTTTATTCACACAAAAAATAGAAGATTTACTGTTATGCAGACTACTGCATTATTATAAAAATGGTATAAATATTATCAGCTCATTTGTGAAAGTGTATTAGACCCACCTTTTCTACAACATATCTTCCATTCTATCAAATGAGACCAAGAAAACGAGAATACAACCATAAATACCATACGAAAATACAGTGGAACCCCGGTTAACGAAATAAATTCATTGCAGAAGCCTGCTCAAGTGCCATTACCGAACGAATTTACTTCCTTAAGAAAAAATGTCATTTAGGTTAGTCTATTTCAGACCCCCAAAAATACACTTCCACAAGCACTTACAATATTATACTTACATAATTGCACGATTTCCGGGGTGTTCGTTAACCGGGGTTCCACTGTACATCACAAAGTCGGTGTTTTAAACCAAAAACACGGTCGGAGTTTTTTTTTTCTCATTATGCCCTGTGTGCTGCAGGATTTCTTTTATACTGTGCACACTGACCACTCAGACCCATTCTCTCTATGTAGGCCTACCAGCTTTCTCCCGCAAGATTAGAAGCCACTAGAATTTTGGCGTAATATTATGGGACCGACACTGGCTTGGAAGCCATAATATTACGGGACCAACAGTGAAAGGGTTAAGCTAAAATCACAAGTTTTACCTATTCGGCATGACATATATGTAATGCTTGCATGCATGCACAGTTTGCAATATGTATAGGCAAAGAAATGGTATATGTGTAATTTTTTTGTTGAATTAAATTTTCATTTGCATGTTGAGTACTGATCAAAATGCTGAATATACTGTATCTAGATTTGGTTTACCATTAGTATAAGTTATCAACAGTAAATTGGAAATCACAATTTCCCATATTTTTCAATTCACAATTTCCTAAAATAATCTTCAAAACGTATGTCATTACTTATCTCTTCCCTCTTCCTCCTTTTTCTCCATAATATATAAATTTAAATTTCGAAAAATTTATGGAATAATCTGATGATGAATGGTGGTTATAGTGGATGAAGCAAACCAATGTCAGTTGGAGAAGCAAAGTGTGTGTGCACAAAGGTGGTATGTCAGGGGAGGTGTGCATTGAATAGCTGTGTGTAGTGTGTGTAGCTCAGTCCATGTGTGGGGGTTGTCGTGAGTGTGTGTGTATGTGTGTGTACTCACGCTCACTAATTGTGGTTGCAGGGTCGAGACTCAGCTCCTGGCCCCGCCTCTTGCTGTCCGCTACTGGGTCTCTGCTCTCCTGCTCCATGAGCTTTATCATACCTTGTCTTAAAACTATGTATGGTTCCCGCCTCCACTATATCGTTCGCTAGACTATTCCACTTCCTAACTACTCTATGGCTGAAGAAGTGCTTCCTAACATCCCTTGACTCATCTGAGTCTTCAGCTTCCAGTTGTGTCCCCTTGTTTCTGTTTTCCCCTCTCTGGAACATCCTGTCACTATCTACCTTGTCGATTCCCTGCAGTATTTTGTATGTCGTTATCATGTCTCCTCTAACCCTTCTGTCCTCCAGTGTTGTTAGTCCTATTTCCCTCAACCTTTCTTCATATGGCATTCCCCTGAGCTGTGGAACTAGCCTTGTCGCAAACCTTGCACTTTCTCTAATTTCTGACGTGCTTGACCAGGTTGGGTTCCAGACTGGTGCTGCATACTCTAGTATGGGCCTGACATACACGGTGTACAGTGTCTTGAACGATTCCTTGTTAAGGTAACGGAACGCTAATCTTAGGTTTGCCAGTCGCCCAAATGCTGCCGCGGTTATCTGGTTGATGTGTGTTTCCGGAGACGTGCTTGGCGTTATACTCACCACAAGATTTTTCTCCTTTGACGAGGTTTGTAGCCTTTGTCCACCTAGCCTGTACTCTGTCAGCGGTCTTCTTTGCCCTTCTCCGATCTTCATGACTTTGCATTTGGTGGGGTTAAATTCGAGAAGCCAGTTGCTAGAAAAGATGTCAAGCTTGTCCAGGTCTCTTTGAAGTCCTGCTTGGACTTCATCCGATGTGATTTTCCTCATTAATTTCACATCATCTGCGAACAGAGACACTTCTGAGTCTATCCCATCCGTCATGTCATTCACATATACCAAGAATAGCACTGGTCCTAGGACTGACCCCTGCGGTACACCGCTCATCACCGCCGCCCACTGTGATACCTCATCACGCACCATGACCCGTTGTTGCCTCCCTGTGAGGTATTCCCTGATCCATTCCAGTGCCCTTCCTGTTATACACGCTTGGTCTTCCAACTTCTTCACTAATCTCATATGAGGAACTGTGTCGAAGGCCTTCCTGCAGTCCAGAAAAATGCAGTCAACCCACCCTTCTCTATCTTGCCTTACCTCTGTTACTTTATCATAGAACTCCAGGAGGTTTGTTACACAGGATTTGCCTTCCCTGAATCCGTGCTGTCTGTCGTTGATCATCCTGTTCTGCTCCAGATGCTCCACCATTCTTTTCCTGATGATTTTCTCTAAGACTTTGCATACTATACATGTAAGTGACACTGGTCTATAGTTTAGTGCCTCTTTTCTGTCTCCTTTTTTAAAGATGGGGACTACATTGGCCTTCTTCCATATCTCAGGTAGCTGCCCAGTTTCAAGTGATGTGTTGAATATTATGGTAAGTGGCACACTCAGAACCTCAGCTCCTTCCCAAAGGACCCACAGGTAGATATTGTCCTTTGAGGTATCAAGGTCACTGAGTAACTGCTTCACCTCCCCCTCAGTTGTGTGTATGCCCTCCAGCACTTGATACATCCCTTGTTGGTGACACACCCCGTCCTGTCTACCCAGCTGCCTTCCTGCCTCCACTGTGAATACTTCCTTAAACCTCGAGATGAGCTCCTCACATACCTCTTGATCATTACTTGAGTTCCCCATCCTCTCTCCTCAGCCTTATCACCTGGTCCTTGACTGTTGTCTTCCTTCTGATGTGACTGTACATCAGTTTCGGGTCAGACTTGACTTTCAATGCTATGTCATTTTCGTACTGTTTCTGGGCCTCCCTCCGTATCTGTGCATACTCGTTTCTAGCTCTTCGACTACTCTCTTTGTTTACTTGGGTTCTATGCCTTCTGTACCTTTTCCATTCTCTGACACTCTGAGCCTTCGCCTCCCTGCACCTTTGGGTAAACCAGGGGCTCTTTCTGGTCTTCCCATTTAATATTTTTCCTTTGGGTATAAACCGTTCCTCTGCCTCCTTGCACTTTGCCGCTACATATTCCATCATTTCATTTACTGATTGTCCTTCCATTTCCCTTTCCCACAGAACCTCCTGCAGGAAATTCCTCATGCCTGTGTAGTCCCCTCTTTTAAAGTCTGGTTTGTCTCTTTCAGCACCGTTTTCCCTCTCCACCTGTAGCTCTACAATATACTCAAAGCTCAGCACCATATGGTCGCTGGCTCCCAGGGGGCTCTCGTGTGTTATGTCCTCGATATCTTGAGCTGCTCAGGGTGAATACAAGGTCCAGCCTTGCTGGTTCGTCCTCTCCTCTCACTCTGGTCGTGTCTCTGACATGTTGGTGCATCAGGTTTTCCATGACCACATCCATCATCTTGGCTCACCAAGTTTCTGGTTCTCCCAGTCGATCTCCCTGTGGTTGAAATCGCCCATGACCAGTAACTTCGCTCTGCTCATGTGCGCTTTTCTTGCCACCTCCGCCAAGGTGTCCACCATTGCTCTGTTGTTCTCATCATACTCCTCTCCTGGCCTCCTGCAGTTCTGTGCTGGGTTATACATCACTGCAATGACTATCTTGTGCTCCCCAGACTGGATGGTACCTACTATAAAGTCCCTCTCTCTACACACTTCCAATCCTTCCATTTCCTTGAATCTCCAATGGTTCCTTACGAACCATGTGTGTGTGTGTGTGTGTGTGTGTGTGTTGTGTGTGTACTCACCTATTTGTGGTTGCAGGGGTCGAATGTCATAGGGGCAGGTCCGTCCTGTGTGTGTGTGTGTGTGTGTGTGTGTGTGTGTGAACAGTGAGACGTTTTTGCCCACTTGGAGCTTTATTAATCTAATACAGAAACAGGAAAAAGAAGCCTTTTGTAGTGGGCCCCCCACATGTGACCAAGTCTACAACAGATTCCACTACCAGATTGACCACCAGCTTCCTTTTAGGAAACTAAATGTTTCCACAACTCCATTGGTACATCTCTGGCACACCTTATGTGCCTGATCTACTCCACTAGTAGGTCCCATGTCACATACATCTACTACTGTTGCAGTGCTCCCCTTCTTCCACTGGCTCCACTCTAAAAGGCTCTATATTCATTTCTCTGCATTAGTGAGAAGTTTATTTAGGTAGAGGTACACAAGTATAATTATAATACTACATAGTAACATGTGCAAATTACCTAGGATAACCCAAAAAAGTCAAAGTGACTAATTTTCACTAGAGTCCTTGTAATATCTTATTATTTAAAGTCTATCTCTAAGATACAGAAGAAATCAGTGATGATCATAACCTTAAAAATTAAAACAGCTAGGTATAACTCAACTTTGTGAAAATCAGTTACAGTAAAAAGAGGTACACCTGGTGGGAGAAACATCTAAGACACAAGTTTCTCATAAGATGGGTTGAGATATTACCCAAGCAAGGATTGCCCCTAGGGTATAGTGACTACCACAGCAAGGATGACCCTAGGTTGTAGTGACATTACCATAGCAAGGATGACCCTAGGTTGTAGACTACCACAGCAAGAATGCCCATTGGTTGTAGTGACTACCACAGCAAGAATGCCCATAGGTTGTTTACCTGGAGTTTACCTGGAGAGGGTTTCAGGGGTCAACGCAGCCACGGCCAGGTCTGAGACCAGGCCTCATGGTGGATCAGGGTCTGATCAACCAGGCTGTTACTGCCGGCTGCACGCAAACAGACGTACGAACCACAGCCCGGTTGGTCAGGCAATGACTTTAGGTGCCTGTCCAGTGCCTTCTTGAAGACAGCCAGGGGTCTATTGGTAATCCTCCTAATGTATGCTGGGAGGGAGTTGAACAGTCTTGGGCCCCAGACACTAATGGTGTTGTCTCTCAGTGTACTCGTGGCGCCCCTGCTTTTCATCGGGGGAATGTTGCATCTCCTGTTGAGTCTTTTGCTTTCATAGGGAGTGATTTTCGTGTGCAGGTTTGGTACTAATCCCTCCAGGACCTTCCAAGTGTATATTATCATGTATCTCTCTCGCCTGCATTCCAGGGAATACAGATCAAGGACCTTCAACCGTTTGCAGTAATTTAGGTGCTTTATCATACTTGTGTGTGCTGTGAAAGTTCTTTGTATACTCTCCAGGTCTGCAATGTCGCCAGCCTTGAAGGGGGTTGTTAGTGTACAGCAGTATTCCAACCTTGAGAGAACAAGTGATTTGAAGAGTGTCATCATGGGCTTGGCATCCCTAGTTTTGAAGGTTTTCATTATCCATCCTATCATTTTCCTAGCCGATGAGGTAGATACATTGTTGTGGTCTTTAACCCTTTCAGGGTCGAGACCTCGATTCTTAACTCTCTCTCAGGGTCGAAACATTTTCGGAAAAAAATTCTTATGAAATGATAAAGTATCATTTTTCCAATCATAACGCCACCAAAAGTAGAAATTTGGTGAAAAACTAACGGAATTATGCTCTTGCAAAGTTAGCGGTATCGAAGATATTTACGCATCGGCGATTTCGCCCATTTTGAGCCCAATTTTCAGCCAATTCCAATGTCTCAGTCTACGAAAATCATAGCTATTATTGTAGAATTCCATTTGTTCTATCGATTGAGTACAAGAAACCACCAATTTACCGATTTCAACTACCCAATAAAGCGGTCAGAAATTGGCAATATTGCCAATTTAACACATATTTCAAAAGATGCCAATTTCAAAATAGGGTCCAGAATAAACAAGACAGACATTCCTGGCACTAAAATAACATTTTATCTGTTCATTAGTCACGTCTCCAGGCTCCTATTGCATTACTTTTGCTTTCCATTTTGAATTTTTATTCTCACAAAAAATTGAAGGTTTTCTGTTATGTATACTACTGCATCATTGTAAAAAAGTATAAATAATATCAGCGCACAAGTGCGCTGATATTACCATTACATTACCAGTTGATGTGTATTGGACGCATGGCGTGATTTGTTTACTCTTGAACATAGGCAAAAATCGAACATTTTCGCTACTTTGCGCTCAGTTTCAAGGTACTTGTGATCGTGAAACCAGTCAAAATTATCTCTATTTCTGTAATATATCATCCAATCTATCAAATGAGACTAAGAAAACGAGAATACAAGCATAAATACCATACGAAAATAGACTGCAAAATCGCTGTTTTAAACCAAAAACACGGTCAGTTTTTTTTTTCCTCATTATGCACTGTGTTGTGCAGGATTTTTTTTCTACTGCGCACACTGACCGCACAGACCCATTCTCTCACATCTAGGCCTACCAGCCTGTTTCTGCTTGATTTGAGGGCGCTAGAATTTAGGCGTACTAGTATGTCAAACGCCCTGGTGCGTAGTATAGTACATCAAACTCTGAAAGGTTAAGGCAGATCCTGACATCACTCCAAGTCCTTCTTTTGCCATTATATGGTTAGAATTTGTCGTATACGTACCTTGATACATTTTTTATTTCCTCAAGTTTTCCATATCGGAGTATTTGAAATTTCTCCTCGTTGAACTTCATATTGTTTTGAGTGGCCCATTTGAAGATTTGGTTGATGTCCGTTTGGAGTTTTGCAGTGTCTTCAATGGAGGTCACTGCGATGGCAATCCGGGTGTCATCCGCAAAGGAAGACACGGAGCTATAGCTTACAGTGATTAACTCAGCAAGGATGACCCTAGTTTGTAGTGACATTACCACAGCAAAGATTACCCTAGGTTGTAGTGACATTACCACAACAAGGATTACCCTAGGTTGTAGTGACATTACCACAACAAGGATGACCCTAGGTTGTAGTGACATTACCACAACAAGGATGACCCTAGGTTGTAGTGACATTACCACAACAAGGATGACCCTAAGTTGTAGTGACTACCACAGCAAGGCTTGTACTGACATTACATAGATTGTACTGACATTACCACAGCAAGAATGACCCTAGATTGTAGTGACTACCACAGCAAGGATGACCCTAGATTGTAGTGACATTACCACAGCAAGAATAACCCTAGATTGTAGTGACATTACCACAGCAAGAATAACCCTAGATTGTAGTGACATTACCACAGCAAGAATGACCCTAGATTGTAGTGACATTACCACAGCAAAAATGACCCAGATTGTAGTGACTTTCCACAGCAAGGATGACCCTAGATTGTAGTGACATTACCACAGCAAGAATGACCCTAGATTGTAGTGACATTACCACAGCAAGAATGACCCCAGATTGTAGTGACTACCACAGCAAGGATGACCCTAGATTGTAGTGACATTACCACAGCAAGAATGACCCTAGATTGTAGTGACATTACCACAGCAAGAATGACCCTAGATTGTAGTGACATTACCACAGCAAGAATGACCCTAGATTGTAGTGACATTACCACAGCAAGAATGACCCTAGATTGTAGTGACATTACCACAGCAAGAATGACCCTAGATTGTAGTGACATTACCACAGCAAGAATGACCCTAGATTGTAGTGACATTACCACAGCAAGAATGACCCTAGGTTGTAGTGACTACCACAGCAAGGATGACCCTAGATTGTAGTGACATTACCACAGCAAGAATGACCCTAGATTGTAGTGACTACCACAGCAAGAATGACCCTAGATTGTAGTGACATTACCACAGCAAGAATGACCCTAGATTGTAGTGACATTACCACAGCAAGAATGACCCTAGATTGTAGTGACTACCACAGCAAGGATGACTCTAGATTGTACTGACATTACCACAGCAAGAATGACCCTAGATTGTAGTGACTACCACAGCAAGGATGACCCTAGATTGTAGTGACATTACCAAAGCAAGAATGACCCTAGATTATTATGACTACCACAGCAAGGAAAGACCCTAGATTGTAGTGACATTACCACAGCAAGAATGACCCTAGATTATTAGTGACATAACAGCAAGAATGACCCTAGATTGTAGTGACATTACCACAGCAAGAATGACCCTAGAGTTGTAGTGACTTTCCACAGCAAGAATGACCCTAGGTTGTAGTGACTACCACAGCAAGGATGACCCTAGGTTGTAGTGACTACCACAGCAAGGATGACCCTAGGTTGTAGTGACTACCACAGCAAGGATGACCCTAGGTTGTAGTGACTACCACAGCAAGGATGACCCTAGGTTGTAGTGACTACCACAGCAAGGATGACCCTGGTTGTAGTGACTACCACAGCAAGGATGACCCTAGGTTGTAGTGACTACCACAGCAAGGATGACCCTGGTTGTAGGACATTCCACAAGGATGCCCAGGTGTAGTGACTACCACAGCAAGATGTAGGTTGAGTGACATTACCACAGCAAGGAGAGGTGTGCAGTGACACACCGATTCAGCAACTGCTATGGTTGAGAGCAGACAAGCGTGAACGTCGGGTGTGGTCAGTGACAACCACCACTGCAAGCTTGTAGTTGTGGTGACAACAGCACCCCAAGGGCGTGGTGGCTATTGTGACATCACCACAGCAACAATGCGGCTGTTGTGGTGACACAACCACAACAAGGTCGTAGTAGTTGCTGTGGTGACACCACAGCAAGGTCGTAGTTACTGTGGTGATACTACCACAGCAAGGTCGTAGCCAGAGTTGAGCACTGCATATTTACCTGCTTTCTATGACAACTATTTACTATCTTAACTAATAATTAGTACATTTGAAGTCTACTTACCTCACCTGTCCACCATTTCATGGGAGTCAAGCTAATAACTGTGCCCAGCGAGGATAACAAGTGTGACTGGTGGTTGTGATGTTGTTGTTGATGTTATCCTTGAAGCTGCCAGTGTTGCTAACACCAGCCACCGGTGTTGCTAACACCAGCCTTCCCACTACACATGCTAATTTCAGTTGTAACCTGGTAATGTCAACTTTAACATACTGATGTCGGCGGTAAGCGGATAATATCAGCGATAACTCGTTGTTGTCAGTGTTAGTTCGCTAATGTCAGTTCTAGCTCCATAACATGCTAATGTCAGCGCAACATGCTAATGTCAACGCAACATGCTAATGTCAGCGCAACATGCTAATGTCAGCGCAACATGCTAATGTCAGCACTTAATCTGCTACTATCAACGTTAACTCCCTAAAGTCACCTATAACTCACTAACCTTAATATTAACTCCTTAATGTTAATTTCAGCGTTAGATCGCTAATGTCAGCGTTTGCTTCCTAATCTCAGCGTTAACTCCTTCATGTCATCCATAACTCGCTAATGTCTGCTTTAACTTGTTATTATCAACGAAAATCAGAAAATCAAAGTCAATATCGACACCAATTGACTATCATGATTATCATGAAAAAAGCCCATTATCTGCACAGCATTTTGGATAAACTTAAGACTGGGAATAAAATTAACCAGTGTTCTGGTGGCTAAAGCTCTCGCTTCACACGGCGAGGGCCTGGGTTCGATTCAGGGCAGAAACATTGGGCGTGTTTCTTTACACCTGTTGTCTATGTTCCCCATCAGTAAAATGGGTACCTGGGTGTTAGTCGACTGGTGTGAGTCGCATCCTGGGACACTGACCTAATCTGCCCGAAATGCTCAGCATAACAAGGGACTTTCTATATAGTAGTATGTCACTGATGTCAGCTAGGCCTGTATACCATGTACATGTACTTGTAGTAAATAAAGATATTATTATTATTATTATTATTATTACAATTACTATATGGAGTTCTTCATGTTTATGAGGTATGGACATGGAGTTAAGAATATTAGATAAAATACATATTACACTTTACAAGTGTAGGTGTATATCTGCCAGTTTCATATATAAAATAGTGTGAAATTTTGATTCCCATTAAATTGCGTTAAATATATTTAAGTCTACCTCTTATTAATGGCTTCATTATTTAATGACTGATGCGTCTTATGGCTAGGATAGTGCCCATTAAGTTTAGCTTGTGAGTGTTGGGTAAATTTGTCTATACACTATTTTTTATATAAAACTTTAAATCGTTGTATTCCGTGTGATAACTGGAGAATGATTCTTTGGATCGACTTCAACATTTCAGCCTTGGTGTGTTTTTTCAGAGATCCCTCAGCTCACATACTGAGGTCTGATGTTCGATCCCCGGTACGGGTGGACACATTGGGGCGTGTTTCCTTAAGACACCTACTGTCCCTGTTCACCTTGCAGTAAGTAGGTATCTGGGTGTTAGCCGACTGGTGTGGGTCGCATCCTGGAGACAAAATTAACATAAGTTGCCCGAAATGCTCTGCATAACAGGAGCTTTCTATATCATATGTCACTAATGTCAGCTAGGCCTGTATATACTGTATCATGTACTTGTAGAAATAATAATTTTTTTTCAACAAGTCGGCCGTCTCCCACCGAGGCAGGGTGACCCAAAAAGAAAGAAAATCCCCAAAAAGAAAATACTTTCATCATCATTCAACACTTTCACCACACTCATACATAATCACTGTCTTTGCAGAGGCACTCAGATACGACAGCTGAGAATAGTCCCTCCCAGCTGTCGCTATCCCAGACCCCTCCTTTAAAGTGCAGGCATTGTACTTCCCATTTCCAGGACTCAAGTCGAACTAAATCAATTAACTGGTTTCCCTGAATCTTTTCACAAAATGTTACCCTGCTCACACTCCAACAGCTCGTCAGGTCCCAAAAACCGTTCGTCTCCATTCACTCCTAACACGCTCACACATGCTTACCTGGAGAGAATTCCAGGGGTCAACGCCCCCGCGGCCCGGTCTGTGACCAGGCCTCATGTTGGACCAGAGCCTGATCAACCAGGCTGTTACTGCTGGCCGCACGCAGTCCAATGTACGAACCACAGCCTGGCTGGTCCATCGCCCACAGGATGGGTATGGGGTGCATAATAAAGATATCAAACTAACTAACTGGCTGGTCAGGTACCGACTTTAGGTGCCTGTCCAGTGCCTGCTTGAAGACAGCCAGGGGTTTGTTGGTAATCCCCCTTATGTATGCTGGGAGGCAGTTGAACAATCTTGGGCCCCTGACACTTATTGTGTTGTCCCTCAACGTGCTAGTGGCACCCCTGCTTTTCATTGGGGGGATGTTACATCGCCTGCCGAGTCTTTTGCTTTCGTAGGGAGTGATTTTCGTGTGTAAGTTTGGTACTAATCCCTCGAGAATTTTCCACGTGTATATAACAATGTATCTCTCCCGCCTGCGTTCTAGGGAGTACAAGTTTAGAAACTTAAAGCGTTCCCAGTAATTGAGATGGTTTATCGCAGTTATGCGTGCCGTGAAGGTTCTCTGCACATTTTCAAGGTCAGCAATTTCACCTGCCTTGAAAGGTGCAGTTAGTGTGCAGCAATATTCCAGCCTAGATAGAACAAGCGATTTGTAAAGTGTCAACATGGGCTTTGCATCCTTGGTTTTGAAGGTTCTCATTATCCATCCTGTCATTTTTCTAGCAAATGCGATTGCTACGGTGTTATGGTCCTTGAAGGTGAGATCCTCTGACATGATCACTCCCAGGTCTTTGACATTAGTTTTTCGCTCTATTGTGTGATTGGAATTAGTTTTGTACTCCGATGAGATTTTAATTTACTCACGTTTTCCGTATCTGAGTAATTGAAATTTCTCATCATTGAACTTCATATTGTTTTCTGCAGCCCATTTAAAGATTTGGTTTATGTCTGCTTGGAGTCTTGCAGTGTCTTCAACGGTGGACACTGTCATACAGATTCGGGTGTCATCTGCAAAGGAAGACACGGCACTGTGGCTTATATCCCTGTCTATGTCCGATATGAGGATGAGGAACAGGATGGGAGGGAGTACTGTGCCTTGTGGAACAGAGCTTTTCACATTAGCTGCCTCAGACTTTACTCTGTTGACTACTACTATTTGTGTTCTACTTGTTAGGAAATTATAGATCCATCTACCAACTTTTCCTGTTATTCCTTTATCACGCATTTATCACACGTGTCAAAGGCTTTTGCAAAGTCTGTGTATATAACATCTGCATTCTGTTTGTCCTCTAGAGCATCCAGGACCTTGTCATAGTGGTCCAGTAGTTGGGACAGACAGGAGCGACCTGCTCTAAACCCATGCTGCCCTGGGTTGTGTAATTGATGGTTATCTAGATGAGTGGCGATCTTGCTTCTTAGAACCCTTTCAAAGATTTTTATGCTATGGGACGTTAGCGCTATTGGTCTGTAGTTCTTTGCCATTGCTTTACTGCCGCCTTTGTGGAGTGGGGCTATGTCTGTTGTTTTTAGTAACTGCGGGACGACCCCAGTGTCCATGCTCCCTCTCCATAGGATGTTAAAAGCACGTGATAGGGTTTCTTGCAGTTCTTGATGAACACTGAGTTCCATGAGTCGGGGCCTGGAGCGGAGTGCATGGGCATGTCATTTATCGCCTTTTCAAAGTCATGTGGCGTCAGGGTAATGTCAGATAGGCTTGCGTCTACCAGGTTCTGTGGCACTCTCAAAAAAAATTCATTTAGGTCTTCAACTTTTAGTCTGGTTAGCGGCTCACTAAAAACTGAGTCATACTGGGACTTTAGTAACTCACTCATTTCCTTGCTGGCAAAGTTTACATTTTGTTTGGTCTACATCTGGTGGTGGTGATTTAACCTGCCAAAGATACTTGTAACCCAGCCGGAGGCGGGCGGTAGTGACATCCAAGAGTCTGCTTATTTTGTTGGATGCACCATAGACATGTGTCCTCCTGCATGATAGAATGATGATAGATGGACTGACTGGTGTCAATCTCCCTGAGTCTTAAGTTAATAAAATTCAGTTGAAGTTCTTTTCGTATTATTGTTCTCAAACTGCTAACTGACAAGCCAAGATTGTAATCTACCCCCTCTTTAAAAGCATAAAACTTAGCCAATTTATCAGTTCTATCATGCATCTGAAGACCAATGTGAGATGGAATCCACAGCATGTGCACTCTGACTCTACTATCCACAATCCTACCATACCTGTGTCTGACTTCTGACACAATTATTATTATTATTATAATAAAAAATCTGGTGGTCTGGTGGCTAAAGCTCTCGCTTCACACGGCGAGGGCCTGGGTTCGATTCCCAGCCAGGGCAGAAACATTGGGCGTGTTTCTTTACACCTGTTGTCTATGTTCCCCATCAGTAAAATGGGTACCTGGGTGTTAGTCGACTGGTGTGAGTCGTATCCTAGGACACTGACCTAATCTGCCCGAAATGCTCAGCATAACAAGGGACTTTCTATATAGTAGTATGTCACTGATGTCAGCTAGGCCTGTATACCATGTACATGTACTTGTAGTAAATAAAGATATAAATAGAAGCGCTAAACCACAGGGGTTATACAGCGCTTCTGACACAAGCATGCTAAACAAGGAATCGTTCAAGACACTGTATACCGTGTACGTCAGGCCCATACTAGAATATGCAGCACCAGTCTGGAACCCACACCTGGTCAAGCACGTAAGGAAACTGGAGAAAGTGCAAAGGTTTGCGACAAGGTTAGTTCCACAACTCAGGGGTCTGTCTTATGAAGAAAGATTGAGGGAAATAGGACTAACAACACTGGAGGAAAGAAGGGTCAGAGGAGACATGATAACGACATACAAAATACTGCGGGGAATTGACAAGGTAGATAGTGACAGGTTGTTTCAGAGAGGGAACACAGAAACAAGGGGACACAACTGGAAGCTGAAGACTCAGATGAGTCAAAGGGATGTCAGGAAACATTTCTTCAGCCACAGAGTAGTCAGGAAGTGGAATGGACTAGAGAAAGATATAGTGGAGGCAGGAACCATACATAGTTTTAAGACAAGGTATGATAAAGCTCATGGAGCAGGGAGAGCAGAGACCCAGTAGCAGACAGCGAAGAGGCGGGGCCAGGAGCTGAGTCTCGACCCCTGCAACCACAATTAGGTGAGTACAATTAGGTGAGTACTTGATGAGTTGAGAGCATTTATGGATGACAGAGAATCAGTTACAATTAGAGAGTCAACCTTAGATACATGGACGCATTTGAGTGCAAGGAGTATGACAAACAGTTCTGTCTGAAGGGTAGAGGCCCAGTTATTGATGCGTGCTCCAATTTCTTTAAGAGAGCCATCACTGTATGACAACAGCAGAACTACCAGCTGCACCAGTGGATTGGTGAACAGAACCATCAACGTAAATAATTTGTGAGAGAGTGTGCTGTTTGGCTAAATTGTCAATACAGCTTAAGGCATCATGTTTGGCTTCAAGGCGAAGCTTTGGCTGTGATTTAAGAAGTAGTTTGGGGGGAAGGAAATGGAGGGATGGTAGTTTGGAATGGGGTAATATTCCATGGAGCGGAGAAGTGCCGCTGTTGCCTTACTTGCCACAGATCATGTATCTGATTCATGCGGAGGTCGGTTGCATTATTATTATAATCAAAAGAAGCGCTAAACCACAAGGGTTGGAGGTCAGTTGCAGTTTTTTTCGATCCATCTGGAGGGATGTTCACCAGTGCTGAGGAAAGTTTGGAGGGCTTCTGTGCAGGGGTTTGAATGGGCTTGCCTGAGCATATTAACCCCAATTAGGATATTTCTTTCAGTAACACGATCTCTGATGCTTGGAATATCAAGTTCTTTCTGCATATTTAAAATTTTGGCAGTACGAGGGCATCCTAAAATGATCCTCATTGCTTCGTTCTGCAGTTTTTCCAGCCCTCCAAGCTTCCAGTCAGACACAAGAGCAAGTAGTGGCGCAGCATAATCAACCAATGATCTAATATAAGCAAGATACATCATTTTCACAATTTTAACATTAGCACCATACCTGGGGTGAAACCCTGCCACAACTCTAAGTGCTCTCAGCCTTTCTTTGTATTGACGACAAAGTCTCGTTACAACAGGTCCAAGTAGTGGGACCTCAAAGCCTAGATACCTGTATCTGTTTACATATTCTAGAAGAGACCCATCATGCAACTGGATCTGGCGAACTGTGCCTCTCAGTCGAGGAGGACGCCTATTGAGTATCTTTGTTTTATCAGTAGAGATTATCAACCCCAGGTCCTGACACGAGGCTAGTACATGGTTAAGGATGTTTTGGGTGTTGGAGAATCCGGTGGTGTGAATCATTATATCATCTACCTGGAGAGAATTCCAGGGGTCAACGCCCTGCGGCCCGGTCCGTGACCAGGCCTCATGTTGGACCAGAGCCTGATCAACCAGGCTGTTACTGCTGGCCGCACGCAGTCCAACGTACGAACCACAGCCCGGCTGGTCAGGTACCGACTTTAGGTGCCTGTCCAGTGCCTGCTTGAAGACAGCCAGGGGTTTGTTGGCAATCCCCCTGATGTATGCTGGGAGGCAGTTGAACAATCTTGGGCCCCTGACACTTATTGTGTTGTCCCTCAACGTGCTAGTGGCACCCCTGCTCTTCATTGGGGGGATGTTACATCGCCTGCCGAGTCTTTTGCTTTCGTAGGGAGTGATTTTTGTGTGCAAGTTTGGTACTAAGCCCTCGAGAATTTTCCATGTGTATATAATAATGTCTCTCTCCCGCCTGCATTCTAGAGAGTACAGGTTTAGGAACTTCAAGCGTTCCCAGTAGTTGAGGTGGTTTATCGCACTTATGCGTGCGGTGAAGGTTCTCTGCACATTTTCAAGGTCAGCAATTTCACCCGCCTTGAAAGGTGCCGTTAGTGTGCAGCAATATTCTAGCCTAGATAGAACAAGCGATCTGTAAAGAGTCAACATGGGCTTTGCATCCCTGGTTTTGAAGGTTCTCATTATCCATCCTGTCATTTTCCGAGCAGATGCAATTGCTACTTTGTTATGGTCCTTGAAGGTGAGATTCTCTGACATGATCACTCCCAGGTCTTTGACATTAGTTTTTCGCTCTATTGTGTGGTTGGAATTAGTTTTGTACTCCGATGAGATTTTAATTTCTTCACGTTTTCCGTATCTGAGTAATTGAAATTTCTCATCATTGAACTTCATATTGTTTTCTGCAGCCCATTTAAAGATTTGGTTTATGTCTGCTTGGAGTCTAGCCGTGTCTTCAACGGTGGACACTGTCATACAGATTCGGGTGTCATCTGCAAAGGAAGACACAGCACTGTGGCTTATATCCCTGTCAATATCTGATATGAGGATGAGGAATAGGATGGGAGCAAGTACTGTGCCTTGTGGAACAGAGCTTTTCACAGTAGCTGCCTCAGACTTTACTCTGTTGACTACTACTCTTTGTGTTCTACATGTTAGGAAATTATAGATCCATCTACCAACTTTTCCTGTTATTCCTTTATCGCGCATTTTGTGTGCTATTACACCATGGTCACACTTGTCAAAGGCTTTTGCAAAATCTGTGTATATAACATCTGCATTCTGTTTATCTTCTAGAGCATCCAGGACCTTGTCGTAGTGGTCCAGTAGTTGGGACAGACAGGAGCGGCCTGCTCTAAACCCATGCTCTCCTGGGTTGTGCAATTGATGGGTATCAAGATGGGTGGCGATCTTGCTTCTTAGAACCCTTTCAAAGATTTTTATGATATGGGACGTTAGCGCAATTGGTCTGTAGTTCTTTGCTATTGCTTTACTGCCCCCTTTGTGGAGCGGGGCTATGTCTGTTGTTTTTAGTAGCTGCGGGACGATCCCAGTGTCCATGCTTCCTCTCCATAAGATGTTAAAAGCATGTGATAGGGGCTTCTTGCAGTTCTTGATGAACACGGAGTTCCATGAGTCTGGGCCTGGAGCAGAGTGCATGGGCATGTCATTTATTGCCTTTTCGAAGTCATTTGGCGTCGTGGTGATGTCAGAAAGGCATGCGTCTAATCATATAATGATGGGGCTGGCTAGGCATAGCATTAAGTAAGGCATTAGGGGCGGCGAATTTCTGCTAACGTTCGTTACTATTCTGTATGTAGAAGGATCGAGAAGGTAATGAGAGCGGACAAAATAGTGGAGGCAATGAACATCACGACGATCGTTCAAGGATTTGACATTTGCTTCTGCATAGAGGCTCTCGACAGGCGAGGAGCCGTGCCCTGGTGGCTAAAGCTCACGCTTCACATGGAGAGGGTCTGGGTTCGATTCCCAGCGATGGTAGAAACATTCGGCGTGTTAGTCGACTGGTGGGGGTCGCATCCTGGGATAAAACTGACCTAATTTTCCCGAAATCCTCTGCATAACAAGCGTCTTTCCATACAGTAGTATGTCATTGATGTCAGCTAGGCCTGTATACCTTGTACATGTACTTGTAGTAAATAAAGATACTATATATATTATATAAAATTATTATTATAATCAAATAGAAGCGCTAAACCACAGGGTATTATATAAAAGCACCTAGACATAAACGTAATCCCTGATGATGGATGGGATTGAATTTAGAAAGATAAAAGATAAAGGATTATTTCTTAGTAAAGGTTACAATGTGTAATTACAATTTTGTTTTGCTAAGTACAAAGAAAGCCACTATCATGCCGGGGCATTTCAGGCAAACTAATCCTAATACTTAGAGTAGGGGGTGAGGTGTATCAATTTTACGGATAGCCTGTAAAGCACTAAGGGAGTCTGAAACGACCACAAATGGTGATACAGGCATAGATGCAATGCGGATAAGTGCCACAAGAATGGCATACAATTCAGCCGTAAATATGCTAGCAGAGGCATGGGAATGAGAACGGAAGTGGTCTAGAAAAAGAGAGCGAGAGGCTGCCGTAGGTAGGCGGGCTTTCGCGCAAGGTAGAGGAATAGAACAGACACGGACAGCAGGAACTTCCCGAGGGGAGTAAGTAAGTTTATTCAGGTATACACAAATACAGTTACATAGATTATAATACATAGCAGCATATGTGTAGAAAACCTAGGGGAAGGGGAGATGTCACATGAACATATAGAGGTGGTAGCTGAAGGGAAGACAGGAGTGAATGTAGACGAAGAGAAAAGGGACGAAGTAAGCAGGGGCGACGAACAAATAAAGAGCGTCTACTAACATCTGTAACAATCCTATATATGGAAGGATTGCGGAGGTCATGAGAGCGAACATAATAGCGAATGTTCGCTTCTACATAGAGGCTCTCAACCGGGGAAGAACGAAATGCACCAAGGCATAAGCGTAATCCCTGGTGATGGATGGGATTAAGGATGGAAAGAGTAGCAGGGGAGGCCGCCGAATATATCTGGTCACCATAATCGAGTTTTGATAAAATTAGGGCTGAATGTAGACGAAGGAGAGTTCTACGATCAGCTCCCCATGAAATATGTGCGAGGGTTTTAAGGAGGTTCAGCCGGTTGTGACAAGTTGCCTTAAGAGAGGTAATATGAGGTTTCCAGGACAATCGACGGTCAAACAGGAGGCCGAGAAACCTGACTATCACGTTCTGGAATATGTGAGCCGTATAGGTACAATGGATGATCAAAGACCAATGTACATCTAGTAAACGTAATTTAATGAGTTTTGCCACTAGAAAATTTAAACCCGTGAGTGGTGGCCCAATTAGAAACCCGGTTGATGGCATGCTGGAGGGAAACTGCAATGAGGTGACACTCAGCACCTGCACAAGCTATAGCAAAGTCATCCACA
>WNWK01006441.1:0-22500 GCA_009830355.1 Cherax destructor
AATGAAAAACTCATGAACATTAGCTTCAAAGGAAATCAAATAACAATGTTGTACCTGGAATTATCCGAGTGTTGGGATCTAATGGCTTGGATTTTGTTTTTTTTCCCCCTTGGGAGGATGTCTAGCACTTGCACAGCCATTGAATACCTGAAAAACTGTAACAAGATATAAAACTGTAATGGGAATACTACATAAGCAAACTTAATCTGCCTTATAAAAAGGACTTGTTTGGAGGGCAGTGAGGGCCACGCGCCCTGCCCTCCAACACATAATTTTAAAATACAAATACAGGATGTATGTATGATGACATGCGTTACAAAATATTTTATCTAAAAGCTATAAAGGATATACTGTTTTCAGTTTAATTAGATACTGTTTTGGTGGACTTTATAATGAACTACAAATACCTGTGAAGTCGTTAAACTCACCACGTGGTGGTGATGATTAATTTAACACAATACCTAAAAACCAGAGTATATTGGTATTATAACAGGAGTTTTGCCTGTCATGGTGGTCTGGGGGATTTTACGGTACTTTGAAGTCCTTCAAAATGGTGGATGTTGAGTAAAGTAATTAAACCCTAGAATTACCAATAACCACAATACAATCCTCACCTATGGTTTAACCCCCAGCATGAGTTTCCCGAAATTCATAGAATATTTTGATTAATTTATAAAAAGTTTTGGTCGGGAAAATTGAACATTTTCCATAACAGTATTACTAAAAATATTTCATGATCAGTGGACCCCGGATTACGTAATTAATCCGTTCCGAGGGCGCTCTTAAACGAATATTACTTAATCTGAATCTTTTTCCCCAAGAATTAATAAATTCAATTAACCTTCCAGACACCCAAAAGAAAAATAAATTTGTTTCCACATTAAATTACACAGAAAAGAAGGAGATATAAAGTACATAAAACAGTAATAACTTACACTTACCTTTACTGAAGAGTTGTTGATGTGGAAGATGGAAGGAAGGGAGAGGAAGGAGAGTTGCTAGTGTTTGGAAGGGAATCTCCTCCCATTAACACTTCAGGTACAAAGTTCTTTTCGGGGTTGCTTCCTTCTTTTTCTTTTAATGCCACTAGGTCCAGCTTGAGAGTCACTGGACTCCTCTACAAAAATCTGTCCAGGGGCTCTGTGTCTGGCGTTTATTTAAAATGTCCTGAAATGGACACCACATTTCGATCTCTGTTTTGTGATTATATTTGCCCTTTCGCACAACAGCTTCCTTGATTTTATTTCCCTGGCCACAATGGTAGCGATGGTTGTATAGGCTTTGCCATACAGCCTGGCCAGCTCAGCGATACGTACTCCCTTTCATATTTTGCAATGATCTGAGCCTCTTTACCACAGGGCTGGCACTAGGAGCTTTCTTTGGGCCCATGGTGGCTTATTTAGCAGTTGCAAGCACTAAAAACAATGGAATAATGACAAAATGTATGGTATAAATGCGTGGGTGGCGTCACTGCTGGTAAACAATGGCACACTGATTCTGGATGGAGTGTTGGGCCGTCCAGGCCGTAATACAATACGTACTTTCTTTCCAACATGGAAACTTGTTCTGATATGGAAGATATATAATTCCATAAACACTAATAGATAACAGTACAGAGTAAGGCATTCATCCACATCTACAATATCATAAAGGTGACATAAGACAGATAATGCAGTATATGACATTTAAAATGCACAGTAAATAAATATTCCAAAATTAAGAGAATATTCTGTAACAGTAGCAAGTGGTAATACAGCACACAATGCTTAATAAAGGGAATGAAGCCATTAGCAAATACAGTGGACCCCTGGTTTTCGATGGGGCGGAAATCATACAATTCGGATTTCGAGCACTTTTTTAGCAAAATTTTCCCCTGGGTTTCATAGATCCGCTTGGAAATCATCGTTATCAGACGCGTCCCACCTGCCCGGACGCTGCTTCTCATCGTACCACCTCAGTCTGCCTCTGTCTTTCATTGAGTTATCAATACTCCGTGCATTCATCCATTGTTTTTTGTGCTTGTTTATTGATTGCGACTGTGAAATAAGTTATCGTGGGGCCAAAGAAAGTTCAGAGTGCCAGCCCTTTGGTAAAGAAGGTGAGAAACACGATATAATTCAAGAAAGAACATGTAGTAAAATATGAAAGTGGCGTACGGGTGGTCAAGCTCAGCAGGATGTATGGGAGATAGTGTTGCAGAGGGGATAATTTGTGAAAGGCAAAGCAGTTGCATGCGGATCTTGTAAAGAAAATGCCTGGAACGAGTGCTGCTGTTAGTGAATTTAAGGCCAGCAAAGGCTGGTTCAACAGATTCAAGAGCGAGGTGGCATACACAGTGTGGTAAGGCATGGCGAGGCTGCAAGTTCAGACAAACATGCGGCTGAAAAATTTGTTGATGAATTCAAGGGGTACGTAGAGGCTGAAGGATTCCTCCCCAACAAGTGTTCAATTGACAAAACAGGCCTCTTTTGGAAGAAAATACAAAAGAGGACCTACATCATGCAGGAGGAAAAGGTACAGTGGTACCTCGGTTTACGATTTTAATCCGTAGAGAGGGCATATTTTAAGCCGAAACAATCGTAAAACGAATCAATTTTCCCCATAAGAAATAATGGAAATAAATTTAATCCGTCCAAGACTTCCAAAAGTAGTTAAATAAAATATTTTTAGAACTTTTGGACATTAAATAATACACAATTTAATAAAGAATACATAAATATACATGCAAATATTGTACAATAACATGTCACTTACATTTATTGAAGAGTTGTTGATGTGTGGAGGACGGGAGGAGGGAGAAGGTGGAGTAGTATGCTAGTGTTTGAAGGGGAATCCCTTCCATTAACACTACAGGTGGTAAGTTCTTTCTGGGGTTACTTCCCTTTTCTTTGAATGCCACTAGGACCAGCTTGAGAGTCACTAGACCTCTTTCTAACAACAAATTTGTCCAGGGAGATCTGTGTCTGGCGATTCTTTAACACATCCCTGAAATGACACACCACTGTGTCATTGTACAGGTTGCCAGCACGGCCTGCAACAGCATGGTTAGGGTGATATTCATCCATAAATGCTTGCACCTTGCTCCACATTCCACAAATGTCCTTAATCCTTGAAGAAGGCACATTCTTCCATTTTTGTTCCACCTCCTCCACCTCCTCTGAACCATTGTCCTGACCTCTGCTCTCTTGTTCCAGTTGCTGTTGAAGCTCTTGCAGATCTTCAGTGGTTAGCTCTTCCTTGTGCTCCTCCACCAACTGTTCCACTTTCATATTTTTCTATTATCTCCTTCTTCACTTCTATCGTACATATATTTCTGTTCCTCTTTGCCACAGGCTTAGCACTAGGATCTTTCCTTGGACCCATGGTAGCTTATTTAGCAGTTGCAAGCACTAAAAACAGTGGAATAATGACAATATACTGGTATGAATGCGTGGGTGTGGGTGGGTGGTCGCTCTCGCTTGTAAACAATAGCACTGACGCTCCCTGGAGTGCGGCTCAGCTGGGCCCCAAAGCGGACAGGTCGGTACGAATGTCGGTAACCGAAGCAAACATCGTAAACCACAAACAAATTTCTTACGTTATAAATATCGGTTACCGAAAATAACGTAAGGTGATAACATCGTAAACCGAGGTACCACTGTACTGCCAGGACACAAGCCTATGAAGGATAGGCTAACTCTATTGTTCTGTGGTAACGCTAGTGGGGATTTCAAAGTGAAGCCTTTACTGGTGTATCACTCTGAAAATCCCTGAGTGTTCAAGAAAAACAATGTCATGAAGAGTAATTTGTGTGTGATGTGGAAGGCTAACAATAAGGCATAGGTCACAAGGCTAATTTTCATTGAGTGGGTCAAGGAAGTGTTTGGCCCGAGTGTGAAGAAATACCTCCTGGAAAATAAATTGCCACTCAAGTGCCTCCTGGTAATCCTCCAGATTTGGAAGACCAATTATTTGAGGAGTTTAGTTTCATCACAGTGAAGCTATTTCCCCCTAATACCACTCCTCTCATCCAGCTCATGGACCAGCAGGTCATTTCAAACTTCAAAAAACTACACCAAAGCAGTTTCAAAGGTGCTTTGAAGTGACCTTGGACACTGAATTGACCCTAAGAGAGTTCTGGAGGAATCACTAAAATATCCTCAATTGCATAAGCCTTATAGATAAGGCTTAGCAGGAAGTGACTTCCAGGACAATGAACTCTGATTGGAGAAAATTGTGTCCAAGAGAATGATTTTGAAGGGTTTGAGTCTGACCCTGACGACCCTATGCCTATTGTGGAATGTATTGTGGCTTTGGGGAAGTCCATGGGGTTGGATGTGAGTGGCCAGGATGTGAAAGAGTTGGTGGAGGACCACAGGGAAAAGCTAACCACTGAAGAACTGCAAGACCTTCAACTCTAACAGCAACAGATTGCAGCTGAGGAAATTGCTTCAGAGGAGGAGGAAAAGAGAGGGGAGAATGTGCCTTCTTCAGTGATTAAGGACATTTGTGCAAAGTGGAGTGAGGTGCAAAGTTTTGCGGAAAATTGACATCCTAACAAAACTATTGCAAGCCGTGTCTGCAACATTTTCAATGACAATGTCTTGTCCCATTTTAGGCAAATCTTAAAGAGATGCCAGAAACAGAGCTCTCTGGACAGATTTTTGTGACAGGGTGCAGTGACTCAAGCTGGTCCTAGTGCCAGTAAAGACAAAGAAAGGAAGTAACCCCGGAGAGGGCTTTGATACCTGAAGTCCTTATGGAGGGGGATTCCCCTTCCAAACAATAACCTCAACTCCCTCTCCCCTCCTCGTCTTCTTCCATACACCAACAAGTCTTCAATAAAGGTATGTAATGTTCATTTATCATTAAAATTAGTCATTTATATTTATTTGTCATTGTTTTCTGTATGTAAAACTATAGTTATTCTTTAAAAAAATGTATTTTTTTGTTAATATTTTTGGGTGTCTGGAACAGATTAATTGGATTTACATTATTTCTTATGGGAAATATTACTTTGGTTTTCGTTCATTTCCGATTTCAGCTGACCTTCTAGAACGGATTAGGACGAAAACCGGGGTCCACTGTACGTACTGCTTTTATATAAAATAATGGCTGAGAGTATCTCAAAGTATTTTATTAAAAAATGATACTGATTAGAAAAATATAGATTTGCACATGAATTAAGTTTTAACTGGAATATCATTAAATCAACAAAACAAATTACCAGTAGATTAATCAAGTAAAATGAAACCATCTATTTAATTCTGATCTTACCTCTAGATATGAGGTATGAAGATGACAAGGATTTGGTGGTACAAAATGTCATGTTTTGACAAATCTGAAAATAAAAATTACAGTTAAAGCTTCTCTAAATCCTAATTTAACAACACACTAACCTAACCTAACAACGCACAGATGCACAGAATTTTTTTTTTTTTCAACAAGTTGGCCGTCTCCCACCGAGGCAGGGTGACCCAAAAAGAAAGAAAATACTTTCATCATTCAACACTTTCACTACACTCATACATAATCACTGTCTTTGCAGAGGCGCTCAGATACGACAGCTGAGAATAAGTCCCTCCCAGCTGTCACTATCCCAGACCCCTCCTTTAAAGTGCAGTCATTGTACTTCCCATTTCCAGGACTCAAGTCCAACTAAATCAATTATGTAACTGGTTTCCCTGAATACCTTCACAAAATGTTACCCTGCTCACACTCCAACAGCTCGTCATGTCCCAAATACCATTCATCTCCATTCACTCCTATCTAACACTCTCACACATGCTTGCTGGAAGTCCAAGCCCCTCGCCCACAAAACCTCCTTTACCCCCTCCCTCCAACCTTTTCGAGGACGACCCTACCCGCCTTCCTTCCCCTACAGATTTATACGCTCTCCAAGGCAATCACAAACAGGTGAATACAATACAATACTAGTTTAATTTCATTTCCATAGATTTCTCTTTGCACCCTCTGAATCCAGTATGTATTTCAGAGGATGTGGAAAACTGTAGAAAACATTCACCACTAGTATTTCACCTCACTTTGAGAGTATATAATAGCCCACTGTGTCCATGTAACGCTTGTAACGGCTTGAGAAAGCTCCTGGAGAGCGAAACGTTGCCACAATAAAATGTCACATTAGTTGTATTTGTGTCCTTTTACTTAACATATTGTCGGTAATTCTACCAATATTATTACAACATTCATTTTGTTTATAAACTTAAACACTAACAATGTTACATTAATTAGTCTGGGTAAGGAAGAATACCTATATCAATGGCTAATGAGTGACAAATTATTGCAGCAGTGGTCACAGTAATTTCAGCAGGTGCAATATGTGCCTTTTGTAAAGGCCAATTAACTTTATTTACCAACCAACTCGGTCCCTTAAACCATGATACATACAGTATTCACTAATTAATTGTATACAAGTGTTTGGGTATAAGGAAGTGCAGTTTGATGTCACAGTTGATCCTGTATCAGCGCATTTACAACTGCGAGACATTAACAAAAACAGGTTGTAGCTTAAGATTTGTATGTAGTGTTTTATGCTTTACATTTAATAAATGTTACTGGTATTATTATTTATCTGTCTGGTACTATGTCTTATGGTAGTCTGTGGTATAATTGGTTGCTTTTTTATTGAAGTCAATAAAATAATTTTGTTTTGTAAAAATGTGATGTACAGTGGACCCCCGAGTAACGAGCACCCCGGAAATCGTACAATTATGTAAGCATAATATTGTAAGTGTATTTTTGGGGGTCTGAAATGGACTAACCTACTTGACATTATTTCTTAAGGGAGTAAATTCGTTCGGTAATGGCACTTGAGCAGGCTTCTGGAATGAATTTTGCTCGTTACTCGGGGGTCCACTGTATACAGTTATACAGTGGACCCCCGGATTTCATACTGCTCCCAACTCGAACAATTATATAAGTGTATTTTTGTAAGTGCTTTTGTAAGTGTATTTTTGGGGTTATGAAACTGACTAATCTAATTTACACTATTCCTTATGGGAACAAATTCGTTCGTTAACGGCACTCGAACAGCATTCTGGAACGAATTATTGACAAAATCCGGGGGTCCGCTGTATTTAAAAAATAATTGGTACAGACAGAATAATTAAGAAAATTTGAAAGGGCATAAAATCATTATAACAATGGTAAATAATATCAACAAGATGATTAATAACACACGTGTACAATGCCTATCTATTTTATGAGAACATTTCGCCAACCAGTGACTTTTTCGATTAAATACACAGCTTATAATCTAGATAGAAAATGACGTAATCAGCCCCTCAACCTCGGAAGTAGTTCAGTCCATGAGTTTAGTTCAATCTAAAGCACAGGAAGACGAATGGGCACTTATATGTTGGAGTCGGAAGACAGATGCAGAAATTGGGCAGGACACATTAGTGAAAACAGGTCATGTCCAAGATTTGGGCAAGAGGTCAGCAAAATGGTTTTGAAGTGTATACCTGTAAGTAAGTTAGTTTATTTAGGTAAAGGTACACATAAGTACGATTATCATATTGTAAATTATCTATGATTCTATGGTGCTACTGTGTAAGACAAATATTATAATAGAATATAATACCAGCAATATAATATAATCAAGGGGGAGCGCTAAACCCGTAGGATTATGCAGCTACCAGCAAGTAGATGAATAGATAAGAATCAATGAATTGATCCATACCTCTACTTGATTTCAGTAACGGCTTTCTATCAATACCCTTTAAAGAATTACCCGCAGAGCAGAAAAATAGATCTGGCTAAAATTGAGTCGATGACTGGTGCCTCTCCTGCAACGTGCAGAGGGGGCAAGGTAAGATAAAGAGAGAGATGGAAAAATTTATCACTAATGCTCAGGCGAGAGCAAAACGACCACAGTCGACGAAGGCTGGCACAAAAGTGCGACCAATCGTCCAAAGAAACAAAGGGGAAAAAATAAGCCACCACGTTGTTGTTGTTGTTCAGGGCCACCACAGCTGACGTTTAAGCCCTACTTCCCCGGAGTCCGGGAAAAAATATTGCCTAAATCTGGGCGGGAGCGAAAGAGGAAACGTGATATATCAAATTTAGATCAGATAGACCCCAGGCCTAAACACCGGCAAAGTCAGGCGTCTTACTTTCTGAATAAGTACTCCGGTAATGCCCAAGTGCTAGACCCAGATAACACAGCAGAGCTTGGCGTCTTACTTCCCTGAGTAGGCACGTTTAAGATAAGATAAGATAAGATAAGATAAGATTTCTTCGGATTTTTAACCCAGGAAGGTTAGCCACCCAGGATAACCCAAGAAAGTCAGTGCGTCATCGAGGACTGTCTGTCTTATTTCCATTGGGGTCCTTAATCTTGTCCCCCAGTCGACTAACAACAAAGGTACCTATTTGCTGCTAGGTGAACATGACAACAGGTGTAATGAAACACGTCGAAATGTTTCCACCCGCCGGGAATCGAACCCGGGCCCTCCGTGTGTGAAGCGAGAGCTCTAGCCACCAGACTTTGTTGGGTATATCAGGTCCACTAACTGCATAAGCCATATCGAGCCCGACTTCTCGATGGTAATAATAATAATAATAATAATATTTTTAATTACTACAAGTACATGTACAAGGTATACAGGCCTAGCTGACATCAATGACATACTACTATATAGAAAGTCCCTTGTTATACAGAGCATTTCGGACAAATTAGGTCAGTTTTGTCCCAGGATGCGAACCACACCAGTCGACTAACACCCAGGTACCCATTTTAATGATGGGTGAACATAGACAACCGGTGTAAGGAAACACGTTCCATGTTTCCACCCCCTCGCCGGGAATCAAACCCGGACCCTCACCGTGTGAAGTTAGTTTAATATCTTTATTATGCACCCATACCCATCCTGTGGGCGGTAGTCAAAAGATTACAGAGATACATAATTGGTCCAGGGACTGGACTCCAAAGTTTTGATAGCTGAACAAGTTACAGCGGTAATAAACTAGATCTGATCACAATTATGACCAAGTTACAAAGGTAATGAGCTCCAGGTAGAGCTGGTCACAATCATGACAGTTACAAAGGTAATGTGTGAAGTTAGTTTGATATCTTAATTATGCACCCCATACCCATCCTGTTGGCGGTAGTCAAAAGATTACAGAGGTACATAATGGGTCCAGGGACTGGACCCCAAAGTTTTGATAGCTGAGCAAGTTACAAAGGTAATGAACTCACAAGTTACAAAGGTAATGAACTCACAAGTTACAAAGGTAATGAACTCACAAGTTACAAAGGTAATGAACCCACAAGCTACAAAGGTAATGAACTCACAAGTTACAAAGGTAATGAACTCACAAGTTACAAAGGTAATGAACTCACAAGTTACAAAGGTAATGAACTCACAAGTCACAAAGGTAATGAACTCACAAGTTACAAAGGTAATGAACTCACAAGTTACAAAGGTAATGAACCCACAAGCTACAAAGGTAATGAACTCACAAGTTACAAAGGTAATGAACTCACAAGTTACAAAGGTAATGAACTCACAAGTTACAAAGGTAATGAACTCACAAGTCACAAAGGTAATGAACTCACAAGTCACAAAGGTAATGAACTCACAAGTTACAAAGGTAATGAATCATGCAAGTAAATTTACTTACGTTTATACATGGTTACAATCATGAACAAATTATAAAGTGATGAGCAATTCCCTAGTCTACACCCGGTCACAACGAGAGCTTTTGCCACCAGGCCACGGGACACAGTATGAGGAAGATTTGTTTCCCAAAGCTGGGCGATGAAAGAAAAGGAACAGAAGTTCCTTTGTAAATAGAGATAGAAACTTTAAGTTTCCGATTAAATCGGGTGGACTTCCTTACTAAGCCTCAGCAGAGCGGGACACCCCCCACCTGAGCACAGTAACCGGCTTCCCACCAAAGACCGTTAAAGAATTATCCACAACCGAAAAAATGGAGCCGTCTAAAAGTAAGCCGATGAATAGATGCCCCGCCTGTAGAGTGCCCGGCGGGCAAAATAGATGAGGACAAGTACATACCATAGTTTGAGGTCCTGGATTAGTTTGGATATCACCACTTAACAGCGCCACTATAAGAGCTGTGCGCCACTGTTTTTGTTTGGGTATGCGGTGTTGCCATACCTTGCGGCGATAGTGGCACTTACGTTTCTGGTAGGATGGCAACTGTTGGGCTTTTACTGTCCAGGGTGCTATAACCCCATTCGCCTTTTCCAGTCCCCATGACCTATTTCCTTCTTCAGAGAAATGTAGGATAATAAATATAATTATGGCAGCCTGTACTCCTTTAACGCCAGCCATGTTCACTCTTCACTTTTTTATCACTTCACAACAATTTGTTTTCTTTCCTTTTTTGTTTTTAAAGAGAAACCACTGATCGCTATCAGTCACCTAGCAATGGTCATCAGTTCAGGAAAGACAGTGCTATAACCTATATTGCCAGACACACCACCTAAAGGGTACAAGACGACACAGAACATCCAGACCATGGGAAAACCTGGGTAGCCAAAGTCACTCCAGAGAGAGAGGTTTTTTAGCGTCAGGAAGGAAAAAAAGCTGGCAGGAAATGACAGAAATCGTACACCAACTGCAATCATTTCTGTAGTGGAATCACAGTCAATGGCCTCCACTCCAAAACAACAGATATAAGTGCCAGGTAAAAAAAAGACCCCCCCCCTCCATACCACCAATCCGACGACATTCATCTTTACAAATTTACAAATATACAGGGTCTAAAGCCAGCGACGAACAACAGCATACCTTACATCCGTGGACTGCTTACAGAGTCAAATGCAATGTTTGCGGCTTTCACAGAGACCCACATAAAGGATCACTTGGACAATGAAATATGGATCCCGGGCTACAACCTATACAGATGTGACAGAGTGAACAGGCAAAATGGGGGGAAAAGGTTGGCCTGTATATCATAGAGTCACTTATATGCTCAGAACTACTAAATGCCTCAAATGATGTAGTTGAAGTTTTAGCAGTAAAGATCGAGAATCGAAACCTAGTCATCGTGGTTGTATATAAGCCTCCGGATGCAACGTCCCAACAATTCCAGGAACAGCCTCTGAAAATTGACCACTGTCTGGAAAACCTTCCAGCTCCTGCCCCCAACATCTTGCTCCTGGGGGACTTCAACTTAAGGCACCTAAAATGGAGGAATATTGCAAATAATGTGGTAGCAGAGATAACACCAGGAGGCAGCTCAGATGAAAACTCGCACACACACGAGCTTTTAAATCTCTGCACCAAATTCACCTTAAACCAGCAAATAATAGAGCCTACAAGATTGGAGAATACGCTGGATCTCATCTTCACTAACAATGATGATCTGATACGAAATGTCATCATATCAAAAACAATATACTCAGATCACAATATAATAGAGGTCCAGACATGTATGCGGGGGGCGGGGGGCAGACGGACAAAATGTGATCAGTCGCGATGGAGCCTTCATCAAATTCAACTTCAATAACAAAAACATTAGGTGGGACCAAGTAAACCAAGTCCTAAATGATATAAACTGGGAAGATAGCCTAAGCATCTCAGATCCTAACTTATGTCTAGACCAAATTAACTCTGTGGCACTTGAGGTTTGCTCAAGGCAAATTCCCTTAAGGAAAAGGAGATGTAAACTAGAAAGAGAAAGGTGCTCCCTATACAGGCGAAGGCAAAGAACAACAGAGCGGCTACAAAAGGCCAATATATCTGAAATACGTAGGGAAAGTCTGGTCAGAGAAATAGCAAACATCGAACTAAAACTAAAGGAATCATACAGGAATCAAGAAACGCGGGAAGAACCAAAAAGCCATAAATTAAATTGAAAGAAACCCAAAGTATTTCTTTTCTTATGCCAAATCAAAGTCGATAACAACATCCAATATTGGGCCCCTACTTAAACGGGATGGGTCCTACACAGATGACAGCAAGGAAATGAGTGAGCTACTAAAGTCCCAGTATGACTCGGTTTCTAGCGAGCTGCTAACCAGACTGAGAGTCGAAGACCTAAATGAATTCTTTATGAGAGTACCACAGAACTTGATAGACGCAAACCTATCTGACATTATCCTGACGCCAAATGACTTCGAAGAGGCGATAAATGACATGCCCATGCACTCCGCCCCAGGCCCAGACTCATGGAAGTCCGTGTTCATCAAGAACTGCAAGAAGCCCCTATTACGTGCTTTTAACATCCTATGGAGAGGGAGCATAGACACTGGGGTCGTTCCGCAGTTACTAAAAACAACAGACATAGCCCCACTCCACAAAGGGGGCAGTAAAGCACTGGCAAAGGACTACAGACCAATAGCGCTAACATCCCATATCATAAAAATCTTTGAAAGGGTTCTAAGAAGCAAGATCGCCACTCATCTAGATAACCATCAATTACACAATCCAGGGCAGCATGGGTTTAGAGCAGGTCGCTCATGTCTGTCCCAACTACTCGACCACTACGACAAGGTCCTGGATGCTCTAGAAGACAAACAGAATGCAGATGTTATATACACAGACTTTGCAAAAGCCTTTGACAAGTGTGACCATGGTGTAATAGCACACAAAATGCGTGATAAAGGAATAACAAGAAAAGTTGGCAGATGGATCTATAATTTAATAACAAATAGAACACAAAGAGTAGTAGTAGGCGGCTACGGTGAAAAGCTCTGTTCCACAAGGCACAGTACTTGCTCCCATCGTGTTTCTCATCCACCATTGAAGACACTGCAAGACTCCAAGCAGACATCAACCAAATCTTCAAATGGGCTGCAGAAAACAATATGAAGTTCAATGATGAGAAATTTCAATTACTCCGATATGGAAAACGTGAGGAAATTAAAATGTCATCGGAGTATAAAACAAATTCCAACAACACAATAGAACGAAAAACTAATGTCAAAGACCTGGGAGTGATCATGTCAGAGGAGCTCACCTTCATGGACCATAACACTGCAGCAATCGCATCTGCTAGAAAAATGACAGGATGGATAATGAGAACCTTCAAAACCAGGGATGCCAAGCCCATGATCACACTTTTCAGGTCGCTTGTTCTATCTAGGCTGGAATATTGCTGCACACTAACTGCACCTTTCAAGGCAGGTGAAATTGCTGACATAGAAAATGTGCAGAAAACCTTCACAGCACGCATAACTGCGATAAACCACCTCAATTACTGGGAAAGCTTGAAGTTCCTAAACCTGTACTCCCTAGAACGCAGGAGGGAGAGATACATTATTATATACACTTGGAAAATCCTAGAGGGATTAGTACCAAACTTGCACACGAGAGTCACTCCCTACGAAAGCAAAAGCCTCGGCAGACGATGCAACATCCCCCCAATGAAAAGCAGGGGTGCCACTAGCACGTTGAGAGACAACACAATAAGTGTCAGGGGCCCAAGACTGTTCAACTGCCTCCCAGCGTTCCCTACGAAAGCAAAAGACTCGGCAGACGATGCAACATCCCCCCAATGAAAAGCAGGGGTGCCACTAGCACGTTGAGAGACAACACAATAAATGTCAGGGGCCCAAGACTGTTCAACTGCCTCCCAGCGTACATAAGGGGGATTACCAACAGAGCCCTGGCTGTCTTCAAGCAGGCACTGGTCAGGCACCTAAAGTCGGTACCTGACCAGCCGGGCTGTGGTTCGTACGTCGGACTGTGTGCGGCCAGCAATAACAGCCTGGTTGATCAGGCTCTGATCCACCATGAGGCCTGGTCACAGACCGGGCCGCGGCGGCGTTGACCCTCGGAACTCTCTCCAGGTAAACTCCAGGTCAAGAAGCTACTCTAGCAATCACCACTGATTACTAGTAAATTTCCTGTTATCTTACTTCAAAAACCCCCTTCACTTATTCCCTTTACTTCACAAACTCACTTCACTCCTCACTTATCCCTTTTCTTCAGAAACTCCCTTCACCCCTTACTTCAGAAACCCCCTTCACAGTCCGGCTTCACCTATCACACTTCAAACTCATTTTCATCCTGGCAGGATAAAAAAGTTTTAATCAATGGCGTTATCAGTCTAAAGCCTCATCAGTCCCATTTAGCGGGGCTGCGTCGTGTTGTTGACTGTCCCTCGTAGAGTTGATGTTTCAGACATTTTCAAAAGCACTGAGGAAAAAACCGGCCACTGCGCCCTGACAGATTCCTTGGAGTTTTGTCGTTAGATTTTGCGTTTTCTCCTATGTTTCCCTCCTAATGTACACTGGTCAGTTAGCATGGAGGTCAGCTATTGAAAAAAAAAACATCCTTGGCTATTTAACTAATCCACTTCCTTCCCGCATTTGACACTGATGGAAAGACCCGCCGCTATAGCCTGACAAGTTTCATTGGAGTTTGTTTTGTAGATTTGGCGGTTTCTCCCGTGTTTCCCTCCCATTAACACTGTACAGTTGATATGATGGTGGTGCAGTTGATATGGTCACTACTGTCAGTCTAATTGAGAACGTCGCTTCACTAGTTGCAGGTGATAGTAACTGGTGTTTGGATGTCAGTCATCCATGTTTAAACTAACACTTCCTTCCCTCACTTGGCACTGAGGAAAAAAAAAAACGTCACTAACCAATACAAAGAAAGGCTGAGAGCACTTAGAGTTGTGACAGGTAGTAAATACGTTACCTGCGGCTATTACGACAAGAGGTCTTGCAGCAGCAACCAAGCGATTGAAAGACCTTGGTGTGAAGCTGACAGACCAGGACATTACCACTGACACAGTCAGAAATGTAGGTATCCTGGTGGGAGCCAACTATCTAGATGACTTCCTGTCTACACGACGGACTGTTAAGGAAGGAATTGGTTTATACAGATCCCCAGTAGGATATATCATCGGTGGCAGAATTCCTCATGAGTTCCCTGCAACGCCAGAGAGGGGGGAAGCTCACACCACGATAGCTGGGAGAGTAGTGATAATGAATGTTAGTGTACACGACGAACCGCCAGGTAAGCCAAACCAAGTAGGGAGTGACGAACACTTAGCCACCTTGGGGAGACGCTTTTATGGGGTACCTAAAGAGGGAGATAGATTGTCATTAAACCCAGGGAACCTCGTATCAGTGGGAAGAAGGGCTACCAGGGTATATGGGCCACTGGGTGGGAAAGTACAAAGCTGCTCAGACAAGGCTAGATGTGTGGAAGACATTAAAGTTAAAGGGAAGGGTGTTAAGATCACCGGAACCCACAAGTTTACACCCCCAGCGATCCACACGGCGGAAACTAGACAGTCGGAGTTAGACCAGAGTCTGCTCGACGAGAGTGGCCGGACGGCACTCATGTCCAGGGCCCGCCGTAAGGGCTCGTGGAAGGTGAACTTGATGTAGACTTGTCGTCTACCTTCGTCGGCGGGAGGATGTGGAAACTTTTTTAGTCACTAAAAGTTCCACAGGGTAAGTGAGCCATTAGGAGCCTTAAACATACCGTGGATCGGCCCTCGGAGTTCAGGAACCCACACACCCAACCAAAACATACCCACATTCGAGTTGACGGAGGTAACTATTATGTCCCCAATATCATACTGCCAGTTTTGTTAAGGCCGAGAACCAATGCAATTACAGAACTAGAGGAAAGGAGAACAACTTTGCAACACCCAGAGTCAGTAGTTAGGCTTCAAAGACATTTTTCTATTCAGCAATAAAAGAGTGGAATAGACTGCCTGCACATGTCAAAGACTGTCATAGAATGTAAGTAAGTTTATTCAGGTATACACAAATACATTTATATAGATTATCATACATAGCAGCATATGTGTAGAGAACCAAGGATAACCCAAAATGTCAGACAGAGTGACTTATTTCCATTGGGGTCCTTTTAGTACCTTAATATTATACACTGTAGGAGATATATGTTATTATATTATAAAGGATATATGTATACTAGGAACAAGGTAAAAAGAGTTATTTACATTTACATGTGTGTTAGCTAAAAAAAATAAAAAATCATTCTCCTACCTTTCTGCCGCTACATTCATTAGGTACCTCTTGGCTCTCTTCTTGAACTGGCTCATGCTATGACTGGCTTTGACATGTGCAGGCAGTCTGTTCCATTCCTTTATTGCTGTACAATAAAAGGTGTTTGAAGCCTGGCCACTGACTGTGGGTACTACAAAGTTGTGCTCTCTGCCCCTAGTACTATGACTGCTTGGTTCCCAGCCTTGACAAAATTGGCAGCAAGATATTCTGGACACTGTTTGTGAGCAATTTTATAAACTTGATTCAACTTAAGTTGTTTTACTCTGTCTTCAATATTCAGCATATCCAATTGTTGTAATTCATCCTGGCCTACATGTTCTCTTGGGCCCAGGTCCAGGATGAATCTTACCATTTTGTTCTGGGTGATTTGCAGTTTATCTTTCAGTTTTTTTTGTCAAGGCAGAGTACCATGAAGAGCAAACGTAGTCAATATGACATTGTATAAGGGCTAGACATAGGGTCTTGCGAGCCTCAGTAGGTAGACACTGTGCTTGTCTGTAGAGGAACTTCAGTCTGACATTCGCTTTCTTTACTACACTGTTCCCTTTCAATTCTCCTGACATGCATGGGTCAAATGGGGATTCCCAGATATTTAACTGAGGAAACTGAAGTGATAGATTCCCCATTACACCGGACATTAAAATTATTTACCCTTCTCAGTTTATATTTGAACTCGCATGAGCCAGTTCAAGAAGAGAGCCAAAATGTACTTCATGAATAAGGCTACAGAAAGGGAGGAGAGTGATTTCTTGTATGAAAATAACTAATTTTACCTCTCCCCTAGTATATCTTCTTTTATTGTAACTGCTTTTACATAGTTAAGATACTTACTTGTTTTTAATTTTTAAATATAAATAATAATTATCGCAGACTCCAGTGGAAATTATTGAAATAAGTCGCTCTGTCCGACTTTTCTTGGGTTATACTTACTTATGACCTATAGGGTGGCTGGCTTCGGTGGCCTGGTGGCTAAAGCTCTCGCTTCATACACGGAGGGCCCGGGTTCGATTCCCGGCGGGGTGGAAACATTTCGACGTGTTTCCTTACACCTGTTGTCATGTTCACCTAGCAGCAAATAGGTACCTGGGTGTTAGTCGACTGGTGTGGGTCGCATCTTGGGGGACAAGATTGAGGACCCCAATGGAAATAAGACAGTCCTCGATGACGCACTGACTTTCTTGGGTTATCCTGGGTGGGTAACCCTCCGGGGTTAAAAAACCGAAGAAAATCTTATCTTATTATAGGTAAGTACGTAGCGTCATTACTTTATGGATAAGTTAACCCTAAATGTGTGCCATTTTCTGTTTTGATTAAAATATACGTTTTTCTTTGTTACATTTTCTATCACTTACTATAACACTTGAATATGAGGAGTTTATAGTAAGTTTATTCAGGTGTACACACTGATTATCATACATAGCAGCATATGTGTAGAGAACCCAGGATAATCCAAAAAAGTCAGACAGAGTGACTTATTTCCATTGGGGTTCTTGTGATAATTATTATTTGTATTTAAAAGTTAAACACAGATAAATACCTTAACTAATATAATAATTTAATAATAATATCTTTATTTACTTTCACAGCTGAACTGTATTCAGTTCTTATAGCGATTATACGTATTGCGCCCAGGCCTACCTCAACATTTGTGGTGGTCTCAGACCCTTTAGTGCTTTACAGGCTATCAAAAAAATTAATTCACCTCATCCCCTAGTTCTTTGTATAGAAATTTGGTTTAGCCGCCTTTCTATCCAAAACAAAGATGTTGTTTTCTGCTGGGTCCCTGGTCATGTGGATGTTCAGGTCAACGAGTAGGCGGACTCTGCGGCGAGGTCAGCGGTACATGACCTCGTTTCATATAGGGGTATTCCATTCTCAGACTATTTTGCTGTAATCTCTAGCCACCTTCGCAACCGTTGGCAACAACGTTGGTCTGAGATGATAAATAATATTCTATCAAGCCGTGTTTAGGATTTTGGTCTTCTGTTTATGATCGATTATTATAATCAAATAAAGCGCTAAACCGACAAGGGTCATGCAGCACTGCGGGGCAGAAAATAGTGCCGGGGCTATAAACAGCTAGGTGGAGAGGGAATCAGAGGTGAGGGGAGAAAAGGGCTGGAAGGGACGCTAGGGGCTATGTGTCAAAGTTCGTATAGTAAAGCAATTGGTGACAAAAAGTCAAAAAGTGATCATAAGTCAAAGGCAGGGCCGTCTGCAAGAAGGGAAGATACGGTAAGAGTGGCAGGGCGGCGGCATCGGTGGACGTAAATCCTGCGAGCTCACTGATAAACCAGACAATCCACAAGAAAGTGAAGAACCGAAATAGGGACCCGACAAACCTCACAGAGAGGAATAGGGTGTTGTTCCATGAAATACCCATGGGTAAGGCGAGTATGGCCGATGTGGAGACAGTAGAGCGCAGTCTCCCAAGTATGGCAACGGTGGTAAGATGGCCACAAACCTAAAAGCGATTTCATAGAGTGCAATTTGTTATGGTGCATGCTTGACCACCGTTGTTGCCAATGGCCGCAAAGACGGGCAGAGGTGATTGTAAAATAATCCCTAAACTGAATACCTTTATAGGAAACTGGAAGATCACGTACCGCTGACCGTGCAGCAGCGTCCGCCTGTTCAGTGCCCTGCACATCAACGTGTCCAGGGACCCAACAAAAAACGACGTCTTTGTTTTTGCTAGCCACACGGCACAACCAATGTTGAATATGAAGGGCCAATGGATGAGGGGAATCAAATTGTTTAATGGCCTGTAAAGTGCTGAGGGAATCTGAAGGAGACATATGTAATATGGAGAAGCGCTATGAGGATGGCATACAACTCGGCGGTAAAAATACTAGCCGAGTCAAATAAATGACCCCGGACAACACTGTCAGGGAGCATCGCCCCGAACTCAACACCGTCAGAAGATTTAGAACAATCTGTATAAACAGCAACGGCATGCACATGCGACCGGAAGTGATAAAAAAAAGAGAGCGAGAAGCAGCCGTAGGCAGGACAGCTTTGGCGCATGGCAGTAAGGGAGAACAGACATGAACCGTCGGAACCTCCCAAGGGGAAAAAGAAAAGGCAGACGCTACATTAACATACAAGGGAAGCAACTGGAGAGAAGACCGGAGTGAGTGAAGATGAAGAGAAAACGGTCGGAGAAAGCAGGGGCGCTGAACAAATAATGAACAAATAATGGGCTTCTACTAACGTCTGAAACCAACCAATATGTAGAAGGAACACTAATGTCATGAGAGTGGACAAAGTAACGAAGTCAATGAGCATCACGACGATCGGCTAAGGAAGGAACATTCGCCTCAGCATAGAGGCTTTCAACAGGGGATGAGCGAAAGGCACCAAGGCATAAACGTAGACCTTGATGATGAAGGAGAAGCCGCCACAATCCAGCTTGGACAAGATTAAGGTGGAATGCAAACGGAGAAGAGTCCGGCGATCTGCTCCCCATGAACGATGCACAAGAATTTTAAGGAGTTTCAGCCGACCATGGCAAGCTGCCTTCAAAGAGGAAATGTGAGGTTTCCATGTCAACCAGCGATCGAATAGAAGGCCAAGAAACATGACCGTATCACATTCTGGGATACGTGAGTCGTGTAAATACAATGAAATATCTGAGACAAGAGGACGTCTAGTGAAGGTAATGAAATGGGTTTCCCCACTAGAAAATTTAAATCCATGATAAGTGGCCCAACGGGAAACACGGTCAATCTCAATTGCATCCTGAAGGGAAGCCGCTACCAGGCGACAGTCAGCATCTGTGTAAGCTATAGCGAAGTCATCGACAAAAAGTGACGACCAAATATGAGATGGTAGAACAGAAGGTAGGTCATTTATAGCCATGAGAAAAAGGGTAGTGCTAAGAACATAACCTTGTGGGACTCCCTCGGCCTGAACAAAGTCTGAGGAAAGCAAGGCGCCAATACGGACACGAAAATGTCTTTCAGATAAGAATGCAGTTAGGAAGGTCGGTAGATTACCGCGGAGGCCTAAGGAGTGGGCCTGGGCTAAGATGTTATACCTCCAAGTGGCGCCATATGCCTTCTCGAGATCAAAAAAAAAAAAAAAATATTCTAAGATGGAGTGTTTATTAGCAAAGGCATTTAACACATACGTATCTAAGTGGAGCAAGGGGTCCAAAGTAGAGGGGCCCTTGCGAAAGCCGTATTGGCGAGGAGAAAGACTGTTGTGAGTCTCTAAATACCATATCAGACGTCTATTCACCAATCGTTCCATCACCTTGCAGACTACACTGGTCAGAGCAATGGGACGATTGTGAGAGGTATCAAGCTCCGAAGTGCCTGGTTTGCGAAACGGTAGTACAATGGCAGATTTCCATTGATGAGGAAGAACCCCTCGCGTCCAAACAAGATTGAAAAGACGCAAAAGGACTGTAAGGGCTGTAGAATGCAGATGGTGTGGCATACGTATATGAATATCATCTGGCCCAGCTGCCGATGACCGGCAAGCGGGAAGCGTGGACTCTAGCTCTAAGAGAGTAAAAGGTACATTATATGGCTTCATCCCATTAGAAGAGAAATCCAAGGGCGATTGCTCCCTGGCAGACAGAACTGAGAAACGAGGGACGGAGGTGAAGCCCTTGGGAGACACAGACAAGATAGTTCCCGATTTCCATGGCAACCCCTAGAGGCTCTGCAACACTAACAAAAGCAACCCACAAAATGGGAGCTGGGTCCGGAGCATACTTGCCACACAACTTCTGTACCTTATTCCAAACGGCACACATAGGGAAAATCGAGGTAACAGTAGTGTGCTTAGCGTCGTGTATGACTTGGCGAGCGACTGCCCTTGCTCGCTTAAAATCCAAAAGACGATCTGCGGTCCGATTATATCGATAACGGCCCCACACAACACATTTCAAACGTTCTGCACGGGCACACGCAGACCACCAAGGCACGCATGTCTGAGAATGCCTGCCTGAGGTTTGAGGAATAGAATGTGATGCTGCAGTCAAAACGAAGGTCGAAACTGATCCATCACTCATCAATAGAGGACAAAGAGCGGTCAGATGAGAGTATAAGTCCCAATTCACTCGTCCAAATTGCCAACAGGGGCTACGAGGCGCTCGGGAATACGTAATAGAAGTAAGAATAATAGGAAAGTGATCACTGTCGTGCAAATCCGGGAGAACAGACCAAGCATAATCAAGGGCAATTGACGAATAACAGATGCAAAGATCGATGCAACAGAGAGACTGAGTGTGAGAGTCAAAATACATGGGAGCATCCGTATTTAAAACATGAAGAGAAGGAGAAGTGAGAAGAGTCTCCAACTGATCACCACGAGAATCACAATGGGACCCTCTCCAAAGATCATGAGCGTTAAATCACCTAACAAGACGGGCAGCGGCAGGGAAGACATCAAGAACACAACATCCGAGATACAGAATGCACTGGAAGGGGAGAGATATAGAGAGCAAACTGTATACCACCTGTGCAAATAAATACGGGCTGCAGTATAATCCAGCTGAGAACGAACAAAGACCTGTTGAAACAGTATACCATCGTGCACAAGAAGCGCACTCTCATTGAAAGTTTCTTCAGGAAAGAAATCAGAAGAATGCAATAACACAGCCTGAAATGGGACGGATAACCACTGAATGAACTTTAGGCTCTTGTAACCCGACACATACTGGGGAAAACTGGGAGAGCAACACCTGGAGCTCTCCCCGATTACCGCTGAGGCCACGAATATTCCACTGTAAATAAGACATTATTCACAAAAACAGGTATGCTAACAATGAGAAGTGATAAAATCTACGGGCTAGTAGGGCCAGTGAAGTCAATGCGTGGAGGCAACGGAAAGCATTTAAGCAAGGAGTAATCAGAATCCTGTAAAGGAAAAGACTGCTGCGAGGGTTGTGAAAAATAAGAAGGGGCATAAGGAGGTGGGGAGCTGCCCGTTGTTCCGAGGAGTTAGTTTGATATCTTTATTATGCACCCCATACCCATCCTGTGGGCGGTAGTCAAAATATTACAGCGGTACATAATGGGTCCAGGGACTGGACCTCAAAGTTTGATAGCTGAGCAAGTTACAAAGGTAATGAACTCAGATGGACACAATCATGACAAGTTACAAAGGTATTTGAAGATTACAGAGGTATATATAGGGTCCAGAGACTGGGCCACAAAGTTTTGATAGCTGAACAAGGTACAATGGTAATGAATTCACTAGTTACAAGGTAATGAATCATGTAAGTAAATTTACTTACGTCTGTACATGGTTGCAATCATGAACAAATTATAAAGCAATGAGCAATCTATTAGTCTACACCCAGCCACAACTGTAATGAATTATTAGTCCAAATTTTAATTGTTGGGTCACACACACACATACATATACACATACATATATACACACACACACACACGTACACACATACATGTTCCGAGGAGGGAAGCTGCCTGTTGTAGCGAGGCAGGGAGCTGCCCGTTGTTCCGAGGAGGGAAGCTGCCCGTTGTAGTGAAGCCACACTCTTCCTTGACAGAATTAGTCGC